>CM047745.1:15481770-15650635 GCA_026225825.1 Pistacia integerrima | reverse complement strand
TTTGGATTATACATTTTATACTCGTATTAATGACATGGACATCATTATTTAAATTTTGTGAGGATCATGTTTAAAATGCCATTGGATTCATCATCACTGGACTGAAGTAATATTTTACAAATGAATCTAATGGTATCAAAGTATAGTTCTTACAAAATTTACGTAATAACGTCATTATTAGAGAATTATTTTATTATGATTCCAACTTTATTCACACGTGTATTTGAACAGTTGGTCTATAATTTGGTGTAAGAGTGCAAACGATGTTATCTCCTTAAAGCACACCACGCCAGGAAGAAATGAGTAATGCTAGTCTTACTCACTTCTTTTACTCATTTTTGTATTTATAGCATAGTATGGGTATTATATATATAGTACGGGTATCATACACATAGTACGGGTACTATATGTCATTTTAACAAAAATGAGTAAGAGAAAGTGAGTAAGGATATCATTTTTCGAATAATAAACGAACCCCAAAAAATGATAATGGCTTTCAATCCCAAGAGAATTCAAAAAGATTATTATGAAATGTATTGCAAATAACCCCAATAATACATGATCTGAATTAATATACGTGGGTCCAACTGAAAGTAGTTTTTTTTTTTTCTTAATCAAATGTGATGTCGTCATCTATGCATCTCACCCGCAAGGCCGCAACTCATACACAACATTCATATATGGTAAAATCAGTCTACAATTTTTAAACACTTGTTTATCCTTATTGTTATAATGATTTGACTTTCCAAAACCAGATTTTCAAGACCTCCAATTAATTCATTTATTTGTGTCAAATCTGACACATTATCAAAAACAATAAGAACACTTTTACGTCTAAACCTTCCTTTTGTGAATATGAGTCTTATATTGAGGTTACATCCTCTAATATTATAAAAAAAAAAAAGTTCTTTTTGCAAGAAGAACACAAAGAAGGAAGATAGAAAGGAAAACTAGTTTTATATAAGAGTTTACAAGTAGATTTAATGGTTCAAAATTTCAGATCCATACATATCTATTAAGATGAATGGTTAGGATTAATTAAAAATATTAACAATAGAATCTTAGTCCTATTATGATGTCTATCTGGTAAAAGAACATTATGGATGCTTCTAGAGAGGTTCTTTGGCATATTCTTTAATGCGTTTGTGTCAAGTCTAAGTCAAATCTCTTGAACTAGATATTAGGCCTCATATAGACTCGGATTGACACATCGGCAAGAATTATCTTGCCTATACCACTCATACTTCAAATTCCTACTTTGCATACTTCATTCAGCCCATCAAACAATAAAGATTTAATTTGCTGGATCTTCATTGCTACTTCAACCAAGTTCTTATAATCACTTGAAGACATATCATTCAATCTCCTGAAAATATGTTCAATAATTGTCCCTATAAATTTGGATTCAGGCCTACAATTGAAACAAAAGGTAAAACCAACAATAAACTAATCAATAAATTAATGAAAAAGAAATAAAGACAATTTTGGTTGGGACTTTCCAAGAAAAGCTTATGGCATATACGAATTTATAGAAATACAACATTTGTCAAGAAACTGTTAATAGTTTGGTTATCAATTAAAAAAGTTTTTTCCAACTTCAGATCCTTTAGTTTTGTTATTATAAAAGTAGTAGTTCTATAAAGCAATTTAAATTGATTATATGACCTTTTATATGAGTAATAAAGCTTATCAATAAAAAAAAAAGAGTAAATAAATAATACCTATTAATTTAAATTGAATTTAAATATGAGTATGGTGGTCAACCACCTATTATCTCATTAGAATCCATTAATCAATTTTTTTTCCTCAATTACAGCTTTGTTCTTTATAAAAAATTATTAATAAGACAAAAAAGAATTATATACACATCCTACCAGAAATAAACCCTTGTATTATTGTTCTCTACAAATCATATGTAGAATTATTATCTCATAACAACAGAAAATATATTATTTTGAAATATTAAAAATAGATTATTAAGATTTTACTTTAATTTATTAAATTTCAATAATTATTGGGGTAAATAAGACGTTTCATTCATTTTTTATTTTATTTTATTCTTTTATCCGTCCACAACTTTTATGCCGTGCTAGAATGGCCTCTAAGGTGAAGAGGGTAAAAATAATAAAATAAAAAATTAGATGAAGAGTTTTATCTACTAAATCAATTAAAAAAAAAGTAATGCTACTCTTACTCATCTTTTTACTCATTTTCTCTTACTTACTCATGTGGTAGGTGGGTATAAGAGGAGAGAGAAGGGAGTAAAAAAGGAGATTAACATGAGTGAGTAAGAGAAAATGAGTAAAAGGGTGAGTAAGTGTAGCATTATTCTTATTGTCCACTGAAGAGTTTGAGGAACCTAAAAGATCAAGATGTTCCATCTTTGATGAAGAAGAGCGAGAGGAAGCATACTCCAAGGGATTTGAATAATTAAGTAATGCTCTCTCTATCTCTAAACTATTTGTCTATTTACATGCTTATGACTGATTTCTGAATGATTTTCTTCTAGTCTCTAGTACATTTCTATATATGTTCATATGACTTAGAAACGTCAGTTTTATATCGAGTAAAATTCAAATATGTAATTCATGATTAATGCTATTGTTAGTACAATCCGATGCTCAAGTTAACACGGTTGAAAGTATTTTAGCGAGGGTTGAGCGGGAAAGGTTTACTGTAATAATGCGGCTAGGGCTTATAGTAAAGTGGTTGGAGCACAACTTTACGGAGGCTAAGGGCGGTAAAGTTAGTCGAAACTAAGCTTTGCGGTGAGAGAAGCGACAACGGTTCTTGGGAGCAAGAACTTTGAGAGCTAAAACTTTAGGCTATTTGTGAATACATAATGAGAGGGATGACCTCTGTTTATACAGTAAACCAAGGAGGTGGGAGTCATAGTAGAACTCTGAGTCCTATTTGGTAGAGGAGTTTGAATTAGGAAGGAAGTCTTGTGACTTGCCTTTATCAAAGTAGGACTACCAATTCGAGTAAGATATTGGATCTTGACTAAAGTGAAAGTAAATAAGATTATTATTTATATTTTGGGACGAATGTGGACTAATGGGCTGAAGCTCAATTTAGCTTAACTTATAAAAAAGCCTAACTCATGGAGTGGTCAATCCATAAGATGAATTTAAGCATAAGTTTAATCGAAATTG
The DNA here is from genome assembly GCA_026225825.1 of Pistacia integerrima. NCBI lineage: Eukaryota > Viridiplantae > Streptophyta > Magnoliopsida > Sapindales > Anacardiaceae > Pistacia > Pistacia integerrima. The sequence continues at coordinate 15,647,480 of CM047745.1, read as the reverse complement.
GGTTAAAGCACTAAACCATAATATGTTTATTTCGTTATTGGATTTCGTCAAACCCAATACAATTTTTGGCCCATATAACATATGAATTGCATTGATTTATTTCATATATTAATTGTTTGATCATGATTTTTGATATGCCTTTGTTGTTTTGCTATATTATCAATTGGGATGTGAAAGGTTCTGGGTTGCATCTAGTTCAACATGAGAAAGAAGCGGAAGAGTTTAATCCAAGTATAAATGATTTCAACCCAAGTGCAAATGAATCCAGTAGCTTTACTTCTGATTTGGATGAATTTCCTCAAGATTTTGTCGGATTAACAATTGATGTGACAGCCACAACTATGCTGAGCCCTACAGATAATGATGGGGCAAAACCTAAAGGATGTGGCTGCGTAATTTTATGATGAAGATGGATGAAAACTAAAGAATTTAATTGTAGTTATTTATTTGTATAGCTATGATCCTGACTTGTTATTTGTTAGCCTATATTAATACATAACTCATTATTTATATTTTGCTATTGTTAATATGTTAGAACTTCATTTATACTTTGGATAATCCAAAACACAGTAAATTGTTCTGTGAAAAAGTTAATACAATTTTTCTTTTTAAACTGAAAAATCAATTTCATTTGTTCAATATGACTTTTTGGTATAAAACAATTAAGATTTGCTAATATATCATGTTTAAATAGAAAACTGGCGTTCCATAATTAACGGTCACACCTTGAGTTTGAGTTTGGATTTAGAAGGAAGACCATTTAGGATGTTAATGATATGAGAACTGAGAAGTTTTAATTAGGTGAATTTCCGAGAATTTGATACATATTCAAAGGCAATCTTGCTTTAATTAAGTTTTAATTAATTATTTCAAGACAGATCAAAGATTCTGACACAGTTTGTAATATACATTGATTTTGTAGTGGGAACAGCTGATTTGAAATGTAATAAATATAAGGGAGAACCGACATTTTCCCACCCAAGGTCGGGCGACACGACACTTTTCCATCCATCAAGTTTCAAAATAACACTTTTTCCACTGTTTGTTAGATTTTGTTTATATTTTCTGTTAATATTTAATTGAAAAGATGAAAATATCCTTAAATAGTATATTCTAAATTAAAATTTAGTTAAGTAAAAGTCTTTATTAAATTATTTATTAGTCCAACTGTAAAGATATATTTTTTCTTTTGTTTGTTTAATTAATTGAAAATATTAATTTTCTATGTTAATTAGTAAAAATGAAAAACATTATATTATGAAAAAATTATAAATTTAGTAGATTATTGAATAATAGTGATGGGATATTGATGACATTATAAATAAATATTAAAATCATTTAACTTTAAACAATTGTATAGTATTACTCCTAACTTTTTAGGTAGGATAAACAATTTTTTCTTTTTTGACTTTTTAATATTTGACTTTTTGGCTAATAAAAAAATTATAAAGTCAAATATTGAAGGTTATGTTCGTCTTTTTAGTAAAACATTAACGGAAAACATAACAGAACCTAACGAAAGATGGGAAAGTGTCATTTTGAAACTTGAAGGATGGGAACGTGTCATTTCATCAAACCTTGGGTGGAAAAATGTCGTTCTCCCTAAATTTAACTCTGAATTTTTTATTTGGTTGTTAAGTGTGAACACAAGGCATTTGAGAAGCCTTGGCTGACCAACATAATCTAACACAATATGATGTGATTTTAATTGGTTTACCAGGTAAGAGTGCAAAACAATGTCACCCCATGCTTAAAAGCACACCATGAAGGAGTATGCGGACTAAAATGTTTCCCTTTCAATCTAATTTAATTTTTTATTAAATTATAAAATTACTTATATTATTGTCCTATTCTTTTATTAATTTTTTTGAGAGAAAAAAAAAAAAGTCAACATCAATTATCAAAACAACATATGTAAATTGGGATACTAGGTGGGAATCCAACCCCTAGATTTTCTATTACCCTTGGCCCTGATGAAAGAGAAATTGTTCTCCTTCTTGGAAGATGAACTAAACAATTAAATAACTGAATGTAAGAGCATCTCCAAAAGACTTTTTATATGACTTAGGGGGTATTTGTCTAAACTTATAAGCTGGTCAAACTAGCTTATAAGCTCTAAAATTAAGCTGACCTGTTTGTTTATAACATTTTTTAGCTTATAAGTTGAGCTTATAAGCCAAAAAAAATAAGTTGGGGGGGAGGTACTTTTTTTTTTGGCTTATAAGCACTCTGCTTATAAGCTAGTTTGACCAAGTATATTACCACATTATCCTTGTTTAATTTTAAAATTCCTTAGTATACCCTTGTTTAATGTAGTACATTTTTTAGTCATTTTATAATAAAATATACTTATAAGTCACATTTTACCAAACACGTCAACTACTTATCAGTCACTTATAAGTATTTTAACCAAACACGTAATTGCTTAAAATTTCAAATGCTTATAAGCTAAAATTAGCTTATAAGCACTTGTTGCTTATAAGCTCATTTTCATAAGCTCAGATAAACACCCCCTTAAACTCTTTATTATAAAGAGTCTATCAATAAAAACAAGAGTCCAATAGACTCTTTATCTTTAAAATATAAATTAAAGAGTAAAAGGGTGTTTGTCTAAGCTTATAAGTTGGTCAAACTAGCTTATAAGCTCTAAAATTAAGCGGACCTGTTTGTTTATAATTTTTTTTTAGCTTATAAGAAAAAAAAAGTTAGGGGGAGGTACTTTTTTTTTTTTCTTATAAACTCTGCTTACAAGCTAGTTTGACCAAGTATATTACCACATTATCCTTGTTTAATTTTAAAATTTCATATTACACCCTTATTTAATGTAGTATAATTTTTAGTCATTTTATAATAAAATGTACTTATAAGCCACATTTTACCAAACAGGTCAACTACTTATCAGTCACTTATAAGTACTTTAATTAAACACGTAACTACTTAAAATTTCAAATGTTTAAGCTAACATTAGCTTATAAGTACTTGTTGCTCATAAGCTAATTTTCATAAGCTCAGACAAACACCTCTTGAGTTTGACTCTCCATATCAAGAGAGTCAAATTTCACTCTCTATCCTAATTTTAATTAATAAACTACAACTTTATATGCATTTTATTTATTATTTGTTTCTCCCATTAAGTCTATTTCTTGAAAATAAAGAGTATCTTTATTAAATTTAAAGAGTCTATTGGATTTGAATAAAAATTGTGTTCTTTATATTTAAAAATTAATGAAGATACTCTTTATTTATAAAAAAGATACTCTCCAAAATAAAGAATACTATTGAAAATGCTTTAATAATAGAATATTAATGTAGCTATCCATAAGCATTCTATATACATACATTGACATCAACAATCACACACTACATGTGAAGAAGTATGCGGACTATAATGGTTCCCTTACCAATTAATTTAAATTTTTATTAATTAATTATATACCTGTATGATTCAATTAATTATTTGAAAAAAAAAAAATTAATATGGGTTAATGAATGAATGACATATGCAAACATATCCCAAACCCCAAGGGGTTGTTACAACATCAATTATCAACTCAATTATTTTATAGGTTGGACTTCGATGCCCATTTGAATCGGGTATCCAACGCACTATTTTGTTGTATAATATTATATGGATTACGAATAGTTAAAAAAAAAAAAAAAAAAAAGAAGGGAAATTGATAAAAAAAGAGAACGTTGTTGGGGTTAGGTTTTCTAACGTATTAATATGGACCAGGAACTGTGAAAAGATAAAAAAGTCGAATGCAAACAAATCATAATAGAATATTACATGTAGTTATAAATAAGCATTCTATACTGTTTATATTAAATACATAATATAGAAAAAGACTTTTGGTTCTTTTCAGCAAAAGTGGTTGTAATGTAAATTCCCAATCAATGTACTGCTAATCACACGCACAAACCCACAAATAACACACACAAAAGAAACAAGATCAAACCAATCACAAGAACGCCAAATTTACCGTGGTTCACCTTTCACAATGGAAAGATTACATCCACGTTAAGCTCCAAGAATTTTTGGAGGCTTACTGCACTAGGAATCAACTGTTATTACATATTACAAAACACTCTCAAAGATTCACCCAACAATCAATCTTCAACAAATCACTCAAATCTGAAATCTCTAGAGAATACCTGATCCAGCTTCTCTAAACCTGAATAAAAACACTATCTTCACCCTAAGATTATATAGATTCTCAACCCAAAAGATTGACAACAAACAAAGTTGAGAGCAAAAACTGATCTGTCGTGAACACAAAGAGGAGCAGAAAAAATCAGGTTTTGCGCACAAGACTCTACCTTTATATATTTTGACTTCAAGAGCTAATCTTGGCCATTGGATCTTCTTCATTTCAGCGGCTAAGATCTGCTCTTAATCTTAAGTGAAACTGTAGCGTTTTGCTTAATAAAATTCTGCAAAAACGTTGCGTTTTTAGCTTCAGATATTAACAATCCTCCACCTTAAGGCTTAAAACTTCTACAACCCAAATTTCCTAAGTGTAGCTCACCATCCTAAACTCCCTTCATAGCTCAGTTGCTGCCTGTTACTTGACAAATAGTAGGTCCAAGCAATGCTTGAACTTGACAGCTGTCACCACCTTTGTCCCCATATCTGCTGGATTATCCTCTGTTGCTATCTTCTTCAGATTTATCATTCCTTGCACCACTAAATCCCTGACAAAATGAAACCTCACGTCTATGTGCTTAGTCCTCTCATGGTAGACTGGATTTTTACTTAGGTATATAGCACTCTTATTGTCACAAAATACAGTCACTGCCCTATCTATCAATTTCACCTCCATTAGAAGTCCTTGTAGCCACAATGCTTCCTTGAATACTTCTGTCAATGCCACATATTTAGCTTCTGTTGAAGACAATGCCACAATAGGTTGAAGTTGGGACTTCCAACTCACACAATTTCCAGCCAAAGTGAAAAAGTAGGAAGTAGTTGACTTCCTTGAATCCTTGTCACCTGCAAAATCAGAGTCTACAAAACCCACAAGATTAAGTGACTCACATCTTTTGGAATATTCTAAACCAACATTGGTTGTGCAATTTATATATTTCAGCAACCATTTTAGGGCAGATCAATGTTCTAACCCTGGGTTAGACATGAACCTACTGAGTAGTGATATGGCAAAAGCAAGGTTAGGTCTTGTGCTTATCATAGCATACATGACTGATCCTATTACATTAGCATAGGGAATATTTTCCATCTTTAACAAATCAGAATCAAATTTAGGACATTGAGACTTACTCAGCATAAAATGACTAGCTAAAGGCAGATTTACACTCTTAGATTCAGCCATACCAAATCTAGAAACTAGTTTTTGCAAGTAAGCACTTTAATGTATTTTTAGTTCATTACCCTTTCTGTTTCTGGTTATAACCATCCCTAAAATCCTTTTTGCACACCCTAAGTCCTTCATATCAAATTCAGAATTGAGTTTTTTTCTTTAATTCATCTATTTTAGACTTAGACTTGCTAATTAGGAGCATGTCATCCACATACAAAAGAAGATACAAAGGCATATTATCATTCAAGGCATAATAGAAACAATTATCATATTTACTCCTATCAAAACCAATACTGATGATAAAAGTATCAAATCTTTTGTACCATTGCCTAGGGGACTGTTTTAAACCATACAAGGACTTGTGTAGAAAACATACATGGTTTGGAAGTCTTTTATCTACAAAACCAACAGGCTGCCTCATATAGATTTTTTCTTCTAAATTTCCATGTAAAACGCAGTTTTAACATCAAGTTGTTCTACTTCTAAATCATGGTATGCAGCAATAGACAACATAAGTCTTATGGTCTTATATTTCACAACAGGAGAAAATATTTCATTAAAATATATTCCTTCCCTTTGTGTGTAGCCTTTAGCTACCAATCTAGCCTTATATCTAGGAGGATCAGAGAGAGATCTATCTTCTTTTACCTTGAATAACCATCGACAGTCAATTAGTTTTTGGTCTTTAGGATTTGGAACCAATGACAAGGTTCCATTTACCTTAAGGGAGTGCATCTCCTCCTCCATTGCAATCTGCCATTTGATTCTGTCCTTAGATCCAATTGCCTCTTCATAGGTGACAGGTTCTACCCTCTGTAATTCAGCCCCAGCCACCAAGGCTATGTATATGAGTTCAGCATAGGAGAACCTTGTTGGTGGCCTGATCTCTCTTCTAGTTCTATCTCGGGATAATTGGTATTGGGCTAGTGAATCATGTTGAGAAACCTTAGGATTTTCAACATGTTCCTCTTCATAGTTAGGATTCAGATCTGGTGCAACAGTTTTAGTTCCTGGATCTTCCTGTTCAGGTTAGGTTATTAGTGGCTCCACAACATTCTTAGGTGGTTCTTAACTTGTAGAGTTACTGCTTGAGGTACCTGCACCATTATCAACAGATTTGCAAGGAAAAAGATTCTCATTGAATATTACATCCCTACTAATTATAATCCTTACTCCAGGTGCACTCCTCTCCCATAACCTATATCCCTTGGTTCCCTCTTGATAACCTAGAAACACACATCTCAAAGATCTTGGGTCTAATTTTCCATCAGTGGTGTGAGCATATGCTGCACATCCAAATGCCCTTAAGTGATCTAAGTTGGGTTTCCTGTTTGACCACTTTTCTTCAGGGCACATAAATTCTATGGCACTTGAGGGACTCATATTGACTAGATATGCAGCAGTGTTTAAGGCTTCCCCCCAAAAAGTTTTAGGTAGACCAGATGTAAACAACAAACATCTAACTTTTTCTAATAGGGTTCTATTCATCCTTTCAGCAACTCCATTTTGCTGAGGAGTTTTCCTATCTATTCTGTGTCTCAGAATACCCTGGTCACTACAGTAGTTATCAAACTCTAAATTGTAGAACTCTAACCCATTATCAGTTCTAAGGGCTTTGACCTTTCAGTCAATCTGCTTCTCTACTAATAGTTTCCAACTCTTAAACTTGCCCAAAACCTCATCCTTAGTCCTAAGCAAGTAGACCCACACTTTCCTACTATAATCATCAACTATAGAAAGGAAATAACTACTGCCCCCATGTGATGTTACCCTTTCAGGCCCCCACAAATCAGCATGCAAGTAATCTAAGCAATTTTTATCAAGGTGAGTTCCCTTTTGGAAAATCAATCTATGTTGCTTACCCATTACACATGTTTCACAGAAGTTAAGAGTTTCAATGAAGTCCTTACCAAACAGTCCCTTTTTGCTTAGGATGTCCATGCCTTTCTGACTCATATGGCCCATCCTAAGGTGCCACTTCTTTGTAACAGTCAGGTTAGTAGAAAACAAAGCAGTATTATAACATTCAGAATCATGGTTCCCACACAAAATGTACAGTCCGTTTCTTTTCACTCCACTAAGGACTATGTTGTTATTCCTATAGACATTTAGGCACCCTTTCTCAGCTTTATAACAACACCCAGACTCATCTAGTGTTCCTAGAGAGATCAAATTCCTCTTTAAATCTGGAATGTATCTAACCTTAGTCAATTTAATGTTTTTTCCATTTTCAAGCCTTAAGGTTATACTACCAATTCCCTGGACTTTGCAGGCATTATTATTTCCCATAAACACAGTTTCTAGTTCATTAGCCTCAAAGACTTGGAACCAGTTTTTATTAGGACTCATGTGGAAAGAGCAACCTGAATCTAGTACCCATTCATTTACATTATCGGATTTAGAGACAGTGAGGACCTCTGACTCTTCAATATTGGTTTTAGTGGAAGCTAGGTTGCTCTCTGTATTTCCCAGCTTCTGTTTCTTAATCCAAGCAAAACAATTTTTCTTTAAGTGACCTGTTTTGTTACAAAAGAAACACTTCCTAGTCTCCCTTTTTGCTTTGCGATTGTTTTTACCCTTCTTTTTATTCCTAAGGCCATTTTCAAACTGTGTATTACTACCCAACATGCTTGACTCCCCTTTGCCCTTCACAAACAAATTGTGACCACTCCTTTTTTGTACTCTAAGTTCTAGTTCCCTAGCCTTTAATCCTGAGCTTATTAAATCTAGACTAGGGACAATTCTGGTGTATTGTAATGCATTTTTTACAACCTGATATTATTCAGTTAGCGAATTTAACAGTATCATGGCTAAACTGGAATCTCCAAGTTCTTGATCTGTACCCTTAAGCGCTAGGGTCATTTTCAAGAACTCATCAAGATTCTCATCAATAGTCTTAGAACTATCCATCTTGTAAGCAAATAAAACACCTTTAAGATATGCAAGATTAGGAGCTGATTGCAAAGCATAGAGAGATTCAAGCTTACCCCAGAGGCCGATTAGAGTTTCAAACCCATCGACCTTGCGCAGCACGCTGTTAGCAAGGCTCATGATGATTAAATTGAAGGCTTCTTCATCCACTTCGGCCTTCTTCTTCAGCTTCTCCTCCGGCCACTTGGTGGAATCCTTCTCCAGCGTGATAGACACTTTGTTGTGGGACAACAAAGCTTTCATCTTCTTCCTCCAACTTCTAAAATCGATTTTTCCATCATACTGGGTGATCTCAAGCCTAGTTGCACTCATGATTAAATGTGTTTGTTTTTGTGTTTGGTGATTACTAAACAGAACCCAAAGAAACAAACAAAGATTGGTCTCTACTTCCCAAATTGATGTCCCAAATTTACCGAATTTCTAATCCTAGACTCTCCCAAGCCTTTAATCAAGAAATCTCCAATTTTTGACCAAACCCTAGATTTCGAAAAATCAAGAAACCCTAGGATTGACAACACTAACCATGCTTTGATACCACTGTAATGTAAATTCCCAATCAATGTACTGCTAATCACACGCACAAACCCACAAATAACACACACAAAAGAAACAAGATCAAACCAATCACAAGAACACCAAATTTACCGTGGTTCACCTTTCACAATGGAAAGATTACATCCACGTTGAGCTCCAAGAATTTTTGGAGGCTCACTGCACTAGGAATCAACTGTTATTACAGATTACAAAACACTCTCAAAGATTCACCCAGCTATCAATATTTAACAAATCACTCAAATCTGAAATCTCTAGAGAATACCTGATCCAGCTTCTCTAAACCTGAATAAAAACACTATCTTCACCCTAAGATTATACAGATTCTCAACCCAAAAGATTGACAACAAACTAACAAAGCTGAGAGCAAAAACTGATCTGTCGTGAACATAAAGAGGAGCAGAAAAAATCAGGTTTTGCGCACAAGACTCTACCTTTATATATTTTGACTTCAAGAGCTAATCCTGGCCGTTGGATCTTCTTCATTTCAGCGGCTAAGATCTGCTCTTAATCTTAAGTGAAACTGCAGTGTTTTGCTTAATAAAATTCTGCGGAAACGTTGCGTTTTGAGCTTCAGATATTAACAGTGGTTGATCCTGATAAATGTAATATTATGATAAAATTCTAATTTAATTATGTAAAACAAGTTTAAATCAATTAAGTTGCCTTGTTTTGAGTATTAAATCTTAATTGTTTTCTATTCTTCATTATGGAGGGAATTATAATTTATGAACATTAATGTTGAGTTTAGTTAAATTGGTTCTTTCTATTTAAATTAATTAGAAATTTATATATATGTTTGTTATTTTATAATTATTTACTGTTGATTAAAATCTTTTTTTAAAAAAGTTGTGTATTCTGGCGTTCTTGGAGGAGGTATTAGTTTCATCACATATTGCTCTCTTAATTATTTAGCTGTGTGCAGATTATCTAGTTAAATATTGTTGATAATTAATTTTGCCACCAATGATTTCGCACATTTAAAATGTTAAAAAGTTACACATGAGATAATTATAGAAAGTGGGTTAGATACGTGTTTTCACAATAGCATGCAAAGACGTAAATAGTGAAGGAGACAGTAAGATTTTTATAGTGATTCAGATGCTTAAAACGAATTCTACATCTATTGTATTCTTTTATATGATTGTGTTCCTGATTGTTAGCTAAGATTACAAGAGGTCGTAAACTGCGATCTGGTATTACAAGTGTTTGGTGTTTTAAGCTTTTTTAGAGAATGTCAAACCAGTCTTTTTCTAGTACATATTGTGTCTTTACTATTTTCTTTGTTAAATTCAAGAGTATCTGATTCCGATTGTGTGAGGGGAAGTTGCATATTTATCCCATTATGCTCAAGGTAATGATTACATTTTTACAGTGACTTGGTGCCATGTAGATCTCTCATGCTTTCCCATTCGTTGAGAATTCAAAGAATATCTTTAAATTAAATAGGGTTTGGACAAATGTGTAAACTAAATTCATTCATAAATAAATGTTTGAGTCGGGACTGAGTTATTGACAGTTATATTCCTTCTACGGTTCTACCTTTGGTGATGTGCAGGTTCTCGATGATGAGAAACCCCTCTTAATTCTGATTAGTACTCAATGACATCTGTGGGTCAGGCCTTATTTTAGACATAACTAATATAAAATAGAATAAATGCAAAGACGTTTCTAGGAAATGTCAGAGGAAGAATGGACATATATATATATAAACTAAAAAGAAAATTATAAATTAGCTTTAAGTTGCTCTCCATGTGACGGTGCCCATTATCTGTCTCTAATACGCGGAGAAAACTCCAGTCAACTTTGATAACTTAAAAGTATGTATAAAGACAAAAACGCGTTATTGTAATTGTCCTTCAATATTTACTAAATAAAAGATTGTCATTTTTCTACGCGGTATGGAATAACAAATGTTGATTAATTAATCTATATGTCTCTAGATGCAAAAAATCTACCGTCATGAAAATAGGGTGTGATCCCGTGAGGTTGAGGTCACTGACAATCCGTTAGACCTGCACACATGAAAGGGCAAGCGTGAAGCTTCCGGAAAACACCGAGGTGGTGTTTGCCGTAGGCACTCCGACGCTCAAGTCAGCAAGGCTGAAAGAGATTTAATAAGAATTAAGGAGAAGAAGAATTACCAGGATTCTTGTCGGAGGCTAGGACTACGGCGGAGGCGTCGGGTTCTTGGGAGCAAGAACTTAGGAACAAATAGATGGTTTTGAGTGGTGTAGATTGACTGTGAGAGATTGCCTTAATGAGAGGGCAAGCCTCTGTTTTTATAGTGAATCTAAGGGGTTGGAATCCTAGTAGGACATTGAGTCCTCTTTTGGGAGATAATCCCTATCATAAAATAGATATAATTTCTTAACCTTATCAGATTAAGTTTAATAGTTTAAATAAGAGTTGGAATCTTAGTAGGACGCTAAGTCCTATTTTGGGAGATAATCCCTATCATGAAAGAGATATGATTTCTTGACCTTATCAGATCAAGTTTAATAGTTTGAGTGAGATTTGAAATCTTAGTAGAAGAGGAAATAGAATGAGATTCTGATTTCCTATTTATACTCTGATGCAGGCTAATGGGCTGAAACCCAGTTTAGCTTAACTTATAGGATAGCCCAACTCATAGAGTGGGTAGGTCGCAAGGTGATTTTAAGCGTGGGCCCAATCAGGATTGGGTTGAGGCTTTGGGTCGTGACATATTTATTTCGTTATTGGGTCTCGTCAAGCCCAAGATGATTTTTGGCCCTAACAGTTAGCCCCCAACTCTCTAAGTTAAAGAGTATTTAGCTTAGAGAGTAGATTAAATCGAATGAGTGCAGACTGAGCGGATTAGTGATAGCAGCTCGTTAGGTCAAATGGATCGTTGTGTGGATTGGGTCGATGACTTGTCGATTTGAGGTGCAAGAACCCTTCAACCACCGGCCGATCAATGTGTAGCATGGACCTGGATGGGGGCCAATCGGTTCAAACTGCGGATCGGAGGCAGGTGGCTCATCCGGCCGGTGTAACTGACGGATCGTGCAGCTCAATCCAAGGTGTAAACCATAAGGTGTAAACTGCGGATCGAGCGGGGTCGATCCGGAAGGTGTAAATCGTGGATCGGGCAAGGTTGATCCGGCGGTACGCTATCGCGCAGTGACGTCATAGCGTGACGGCTAGGCGATTTGAAGGTGTCCGTACGCTTATTAGCGTGGCCGATTTGAAGGTGTCCGTACGTTTGTCGGGTAGGCTGATTTGAAGGTGTGCTGACGCTTTATTAGCGTGGCCGACCCAAGGTGAACTGAGATGCATCTAGTGCTCACTTTGAAGGCGTGTCCGCACTTTTATCGGGCGGGCAGCCGATTTGAAGGTGTCCAGACGCTTTATCGGGCAGTACCGAAGGCCGGTGTCCAGACGCTTGTCGCCATGACGCCCATCTGGGCCGACCGATTTGAAGGTGTCCGTACGTTTATTGGGCAGGCCGATTTGAAAGTGTCCGTACGTTTATCAAGCAGGCCGATTTGAAGGTGTCCGTACATTTATCGGGCATGCCGATTTGAAGGTGTCTGTACGTTTATCGGGCAGGCCGATTTGAAGGTGTATGCCAGGTAGAGCTTGTATGGAGCTTGCGGTCAAGTTCGTATGACCGACTTGTAGTTGAAACCTTTTGATTGAAGCTGGAGCTGTGACTTGCATGGCATGCATGTTTTAAGCAAAGAGCCAAATGGAGAGCTAATATGGGTGGTGTTCATGTGTAATAAACCAAATGAAATAATAAGCCAAATAGAGAAAGAAAAAGACAAATGGGGGTGAATGTTTCTACCATGTGATTGGCAAAAACTAAGCAAAATGAAGTTTTAAGTAAAACATACCGGGGAAAAATGGTGTGCACGCTAAATGTGCCAGAGTGGTTAGATTGAGCTGTGCCGAATGACCGATTGTAACAGAATAAGGCAAAAGAGCCGAGCTGATTAAATATTGTGCATTTTAATTAATGCAGATGCAAATGGCAATGGTCAATGTATTAGTGCGACTGACTCGGCTCTGCTCCTCTACTTGAGAATGGATTCACATGGAGCACACTTAAAATGGTTTTACTTCCCATTACACGTGGTCTCCCACATGGTGGTCATGTCTCAATAAAAAACTCAATATCTAATAGACAGAAAAAATGTGATTTTCTTTTTCAAGATGCAACATGAAGTTGACACATGTCATTTTGAAATGTCAAACATTTATGGAGCAATAAGCAATTCCTTACCTCTTCTAATCCATCTTCTTTTGGATTTCGTATTTTGCGAAAAAAATTCATCCTCTCTTGTGTTTTTCTGACGAAAGTTTTCCAGCCGCTTTTTCTAAGGTAAACTTTCTAATTTCTTTGCTTGGTTGTTTGGAGCTAGGAGGTCAGCAAAAGTCTGGTGGCTGCCCTGTGTTTCTTTATTCTTGGTCAATACAAGTGGGCAATTTTGTTGGCCTTGCGAAGATGGCACCTGTTGATTTTAATAAGAATGTGGAGTATTGACAATAAGATAAATAGATCGTTTCAGCTGACATCGATAATGTAATTGGTAGGAGAAGAACCAAATTATTACACCGCCACTGCCATCCTGAAATTAACATAATCAATTGGGACGTTGGTTTGTGCAATAGTAGTAGGTCTGGTACCAAGTCTCCCAAATACTTGATCAAGGTGGAATTACAGTAAATAAAGTCTCATTCATCATTAGCACAAATTAATACAAAGACAAAAATGTTCAAATAACATGGTTGATTACACACACAAGTGTCAAGATAGGCACACATATGCACTCACAGAGAGAGAAACAGAGACAGAGACAGAGACAGAGCTGCACATAACGGTGTTAAACACTTGATCTACGAGGAGAAAGGATCAACTCTGAACCAAAAGTATATGGTCTTGAGTATTAATATATCTATAACTAAGATAAAGGTACTTCATTATCAATCCCAAAATGTTGGCCATATATTTTGCAGATCAGAGTAAACGGTAAATAGTACGGCAATTGCTTTTTTCCATGTTCGATATTGCAAAACGCGTAGAAGTAAAAATTAAGTATATCTTACTTCATGGACCTAAATGAGATGGATCACATTGTTGTCTTTCTATTGAATTTTTATTTTTTTTAAACACTCGATAACATGCCTAAGAGATGTGAGAGTTTTTAGGACACGAAATACCTTCCAAAACGAAATTAAACACATACGAAAAGTGAGCAATATTCCAACTAATGCATAAACAAATTATGAACACGGAAGATGTGTTTTGATGCTTCAAGTTATCACATTTCATGCTTAATAGACATAATATGACATGTGAATTATTCCTAGATACTTTCAATGGATTTAAAATGAAGAAAATTAACAAAAAATTTTCTTATCGTGATGAGATTTTCGGGTTAACAATGCCATTCAAAGGGAGTTTTGTGTCTCCTCTCATGTTGCAAGTTGTCGTTGGCAAATGATTGTCAAGGCCCCACGGTGGGCGCCAAACTGTAGATGCAAAAAATCTACCGTCATGAAAATAGGGTGTGATCCCGTGAGGTTGAGGTCACTGACAATCCGTTAGACCTGCACACATGAAAGGGCAAGCGTGAAGCTTCCGGAAAACACCGAGGTGGTGTTTGCCGTAGGCACTCTGACGCTCAAGTCAGCAAGGCTGAAAGAGATTTAATAAGAATTAAGGAGAAGAAGAATTACCAGGATTCTTGTCGGAGGCTAGGACTACGGCGGAGGCGTCGGGTTCTTGGGAGCAAGAACTTAGGAACAAATAGATGGTTTTGAGTGGTGTAGATTGACCGTGAGAGATTGCCTTAATGAGAGGGCAAGCCTCTGTTTTTATAGTGAACCTAAGGGGTTGGAATCCTAGTAGGACATTAAGTCCTCTTTTGGGAGATAATCCCTATTATAAAAGAGATATGATTTCTTAACCTTATCAGATTAAGTTTAATAATTTAAATAAGAGTTGGAATCTTAGTAGGACACTAAGTCCTATTTTGGGAGATAATCCCTATCATGAAAGAGATATGATTTCTTGACCTTATCAGATCAAGTTTAATAGTTTGAGTGAGATTTGAAATCTTAGTAGAAGAGGAAATAGAATGAGATTCGATTTCCTATTTATACTTTGTTCTGAGCTAATAAAGGTGGGCCCAGGGCCCAAAGTTCTTAACAAGGCTTATAGGATAGCCCAACTCATGTAGAGTGGGTAGGATGCATGAGTGATTTTAAGCGTGGGCCCAATCAGGATTGGATTGAGGCTTTGGGTTGTGACATGTTTATTTCGTTATTGGGTTTCGTTAAGCCCAAGACGATTTTTAGCCCTAACAATGTCCTCCTGCTAATTTCTAATTTCAAGAAAGAACCTTACAATAAACTTTCATCAATTTGATTAATTCCTGGTTTCCTTTTTCAAATTCTGTGAGAAGAGCAAACGTTGGAGACTTCGATTGCTTCAAGCCAAGTACGTACCATGGCTTCTGCTTCGTCTTCGTCTTCTCCTTCTCCTTCTCATGTAAAGTATGACGTCTTCCTTAGTTTCAGAGGTGAGGACACTCGTGATGGTTTTACCAGCCACCTCAATGCCGCTTTGTGTCGGAGAAAAATTTCAACTTTCATTGATGATAAACTTGAAAGAGGAGATGAAATCTCGCAGTCACTTTTGAATACAATTGAATCGTCTAAGATTTCAGTTCTCATTTTTTCTAAAGACTATGCTTCTTCTAGATGGTGTCTTGAAGAACTTGTAAAGATCGTTGATTGCAAGGAAAAAGACGGTCAGATTGTGATACCAATTTTCTATCATGTAGATCCATCAGTTGTAAGGAACCAAACTGAGACTTTTGGAGATTCATTCACTGGGCATGAAGTACAATTTAGGGAGAGTCAAGAGATGTTGCAGAGATGGAGGAAAGCTTTAACGGAAGCAGCCAATTTATCTGGCTTTGATTCAAAAGTCACTAGGTGAATGCTTTTGCTTTGATAATATTTTATCGTTCAAGTTCTACTCTTACAAGCTATTTTTAATTTTTTAAATTATTTTTAAGATAAATATATATGTCAGCTTTAAATTTAAACTCAAGTGCTTTTTTTTTTTTTTTTTTGGGTGATACATCTACCTGAATAATTTTTATTTATAGCAGTGCTTGATTTGTGGATTTCAAATATAGTAATTTGGGAATGTCCTTCTCGTAGTGCTTTTTTTGGCCATCCATGTTGCCGCACCCGCCACCACACTATGCCCCCACTACCTGTAACTTCAACTTCAACCTCTGCCTCTTTTCGGTTGTTTTATTGTTATTATTAAGCTTAAAGTTTAATTAGTTAAAACAAATTAGATTTAATAATAATTAATTGTTTGCAATAAATTTAACTGGATCATGCCTCAAAAAGTTTTGATTTTCAAGGATGGACTAAATTGGGCTATTGGAATTAGACTTTCTCTTCTTTTCTTTTATATTTATATGTGCTTATTGTTCTTTTTATCCTTTGTTTGCCCTGTAGGCCTGAATCAAAACTTATAGAGAAAATTGTTGAACATATTTTGAAGAGATTGAATGATATGTCATCTAGTGATAACAAGAACTTGGTTGGCATAGCAATGAAAATCGAGAAAATTCAATCTTTATTGTTTATGGGGTCAAATGAAGCATGTAAGGTAGGAATTTGGGGTATGGGTGATGTAGGCAAGACAACTCTTGCCAATGCAGTTTTCAACGAAATCTCCAATCAATTTGAAGGTTCTTATTTCATTCCAAATATTAGGGAAAAATCGGAAAAATGTGAACTAAGTCATTTGCATAAAGAACTTCTTTCTAAAATATTAGAGGAAGAACACCCCAATATAAGGCTTATTTCCACAAAAGAAAGGCTTCAATGTAAAAGGCTTCTTATTGTTTTTGTTGATGTGACGAATTTGAAACAAATAGAAGAATTAATTGGAGATCTAGAATACCTAGGTTCTAAAAGTCGAATCATTATAACAACGAGGGACAAACAAGTGCTTAAAAATTGTGGACTAGATGATTCTACCATATATGAGGTTGAAGGAATATTTAGTGATGAATCTCTTCGACTTTTTGAACAATATGCCTTCAAACAAAACCATCCAATTGATGTAGTTTATATGAAGCTATCACATAGAGTAATAGATTATACAAAAGGTTTGCCTTTAGCTCTTGAAGTCTTAGGTTGCTTTCTACTTGATAGAGAAAAAATTGAATGGGAAAGTGCACTGGATGAATTAAAAAAATCTCCGAATGAGGTTATCCAAACAGTGCTTAAGATCAGTTATGATGGATTAGGTAATAGAGAGAAGGATTTGTTTCTCGATATTGCATGCTTCTTTAAAGGATGGAATAGAGATCTAGTCGGTAGCTTCAGTTCACATATTGGAATAAATGTTCTTATTGATAGAGCTCTTATAACTACTTCATACAACACCATAAGAATGCATGATTTGATTCAAGAAATGGGTGGGAAATTGTTCGACAAGAGCCCGTTAGTACACTTGGCGAACGTAGTCGATTGTGGGATCATGATGATGTCTATAATGCATTGAGGAAAAATCTGGTAAGTACACAAGACCTTAACTTTCAATTTCTATTTTATATTATTTGTGATATCCGGAAAAGTTTTAATCAGGAGATCATTTGCTTCAATTTTCCTTATACATTAGTTCAATGGTAATAGGCTTTGGGGTTTGGGAGGTAATTGTAATTGTGCTGTTAACTTATATTTGAATTTGATTGTAGGGAAGGGGAACTGATAAAATAAGAGGCTTGCGCTTTGATGTGTCTAAAATGAGACGGATACACTTAAATCCTCGTGCTTTCTCAGACATGGATAATATAAGATTCTTGGTGGCAAATGAAACAACATATCATTACAGTCAGATGTATGGTTTTGAAAGCCTAGAATTTGATTTCACAGAGCTAAGATGCCTCTCTTGGGATGGTTATCCCTTCAAATCGTTGCCGTTGAAATTTTGTCCGGAGAACCTTGTTGTACTTAAGATGCACCATAGCAATCTTAATCAACTTTGGACTGGCGTCAAGGTATTTATTGAGTTGAAATTTTCTTTTATAAATTTTAATATTAAATATTTTAATTGTTGTTGATAATTTTCTTTTCTGTTATAGGATCTTGCTCATTTAAAATACATTAACCTGAGTTACTCAGAAGATCTACTTAAGGTCCCAGATCTCTCAGAGGTTCAAAATCTAGAGAGCTTGATTTTAGAAGGTTGTATAAGTTTGTTTGAGATCATTTCTCCATCTCGGAATCTCAATAAACTTGTTAATTTGAATCTAAGAAATTGCAAAAGCCTTATCAGTCTTCCAATTGGTATTCAATCAAAGTCCCTAAGAGATGTCATTCTCTCTGGCTGCTCTAATCTCATCAGGGCTCCAAGGATCTCATGTAATATGGAACGATTGTGTTTGGATGGAACTGCAATAAAAGAATTATCTTCTTCTATCGAAAGTCCTTCTAGACTGGTTGAATTGAATCTTAAGGACTGTTTAAGGCTTGAAAATCTTCCCAGCAGTGTTTGTAATTTGGAATCTCTTCAACAGCTTAATCTTTCAGGTTTGTCAAATCTAAAGTTTGTTTTAGGGATCCCATGCAATATAAAAGAGTTACATTTAGATGGAACTGCCATAAAAGAATTATCTTCATCAATTGAGAATGCATCCAGTCTAGTAAGATTGACTCTTAAAGATTGTTCAAGCCCTGAGAGTCTTCCAGGCGGCATTTGTAAATTGAAGTCTTTTAAGATATCTTTGCATCTCTGGTTGTTCGAAACTTGCTAGATTGCCTGAAGACATAGGAAACTTAAAAAGCTTGGAAGTGCTAGAAGCTAATGGAGTTACTATAAGAGAATTACCTTCGTCTATTGTACGTTTGGAAAACCTTCATGATTTATCTTTAGAGGGATTGGATAGATGTAACAGTCAAGAGCTGCTGTGTTCGCTATCCCGTGCTTTCTCAGGTTTGCTATTTTTAAAGAGATTAAGTTTGAATCACTGCAATCTCACAAAGTTACCCAATAATCTTGGCCAGTTGTCCTTACTAAGTGTTTTAGTATTAGCCGGGAACAATTTTGAGAAAGTACCAACAAGCATTATGAATCTTTCTAACTTGCAGCTCCTTGACATAAGGTTTTGTAAGCGGCTTCTATCCTTGCCAAAGCTTCCATTTAATATACAAGAACTGAAGGCAGAGGGTTGCAAATTGTTGAAAGCATTATCAGATTTGACAATTGCAAATCATGAAAATTACCACATGCAGACACTTAGCTTCATCAATTGCTTCAATATGGATTTGAATGCCATTGGAAGCATTTTGAAAGACGCTCTATTTAAACTGTACTCAGATACACATTTACTATCAGAGGTATCATTACGTCTCATTACAAATATGATTTCAATTTCTTTTTCCTTGTAAATAAAAATCATGATTAACAGTTTTAGAAGTAACCGTTTTTATATATAATGCAGTTGGGAATTGGCAGTCCACAAGTTGTTATGTGTCTACCTGGAGTTGAAATTCCTGAGTGGTTTAACATTCGAAGTATTGGATCTTCTATACACCTACCACAAGGTTCGTTCAACCATAAGTTTCTCGGTTTTGTCTTTTGCGCCATTATTGGTGCCAATACCATGGAACTTGAGTATGAGTTGAGTCTGAAATGCAAAGATGGTTACAGGAAAGTAACTGGGAACCAATTTTGGGTAGACGTATACAAGTATTCAATTGAGTCAGACCACGCATACCTGGGGTATAATTTCCTTAATCCTTATTTTGAAGAATTCTCCTCCAATACAGAGGTCATCATCAATGTCAATGCCTGGGGCCCTGAATTCAGCACCACAGGCATCAATTTCAGCACCACGAGCCATTTAAAGAAGTGGGGGATCCGTTTGTTGTTCGCTCAAGATTTTGAGGAACCCAGAAAAAGATCCAGATGTACCCTCTTTGATGAAGAGGAAGCGCAGTCCAAGAGCTTGAAATCTTCAAATTTCTGTAAAGGCGAATGCAGCTCAAGGTAATTAAATAAGATATATACCTTCTTTGCTTCATATAAGTAAGTAATGCTCCCTCCATCACTACATTATATTGTTATCTCTTTCGTGCTCATGACTATATGTTTAGATTGTGTAAAAGAGTAATACTACACCAACAACGTTTTCTCACAAATTTTCTCTCACAATCCTGACGTGGCAGCTCGCAATTGGTTAGTGGAATCCGTTATGAACTGATCAATTGCGAGTTGCTACGTCATGGTTGTGAGAGAAAGTTTGTGAGAAATGATTATTGGTGTAGTATTATTCTTGTGTAAAATTCAAATTTGTAATTCTTGATTCATGTTATAGTTAGTGATATATAAGCATGCATATTTTATTTTAATTTATTTTTTAAACAACTTTATAACTTATTCTAGGACATTAAAATAAAATTGAGAAAAACTAGGCAGAAACATACAACCTGACAATGCTGCACTATAGTTGTAAATATTTACGCACACAAAAAGAAAAAAAAAAAAAAAAATTGTTGTGATGTCTATTTCACCAAAGAGTAAACAACTTTTTCCTGCCCAAATAATGACTTAATAATACTTCTCCACTCACAAACTTTTAAAATACTATTTTATTATCTAAATTTATATTCTATTTCTGATTCCGGCATCGTTTGACCCCACACCCTGGTCTACTTGTAAACTTCTATATAAAGCTAGCAAGTCAATTCAATTCATTCCAAGCATTGTATTCAATTGAGAGCAATACGATAAATTTTTTTTTCTTCATCTTTGTTGTTTATTTAGGCTTACTTAGTGTGTTTAAATAGGACACAAATAGGGTTGTGACACAAGGCACTTGCGAGTGGAAAAATTGATGAGATAGTATTTCTGCTTTATATGAGGAAACAGAACCTTTAAGAAGAATGATAATTCAGAGTTTAAGGAAAGAAAACTTTATTGACTATTGCATCTTAAACCCTAAATGTTTTAGGCTTTATATAGCCTTACAATTTATTATTATTATTATTCTAGAAGGACTCTAATTACCTAATTCAAAAGATGATAGCCTAGTTCAAAAGATATCCTAATTATTCTAATTAGATAATTACATAATTATAAAAGGATTTAACCTAATTATTTTAATTCTATCCTAATCCTAATTCTAAAATAATCTTCACAAAAACTGCCACTGTGCCATATCCACATTGGTCCATGCCAAGGTTCTGATCTTAGTTAGTTTGCTTTTGGACTCCAAACCTCTACTCTGGGATGCTCAGGCTTGGAAATTGGTAAGCGCCTTTCATGATGATGATCAATTACTCTTTCTCGATCTTAATGTGTTAATTTTAAACTTAAAGTTAGGAACCTGGATGATCATCACAGAAAAGTAACAACTCTTATCATGAAACTGCTGGAATGGTCACATTTTAACATGAGGTGGCCTCTTAATCTTTGGCTATTCTATTGCTAATCATTGATGTTCTGACTTGTTCATCTTTACCATGCTTTTATTCGCAGTTAGAGTGTGCCTTTTCTTGCATAAAATTGAGCGCATGCTGAAGAAGTACGTGGACTTTTAATTGGTCTACTGAAGGCACGCAATCTACGGGCAAGTGGTGGTTGATAAGCTTGTATACCTATGGGAGCCTTCCAAACTGAGTTCAGTAAAAGTTGTTGAGCCGATTTATCGCACATTATGATGAGGTCAAGGCCCTTGCATGGTCCCCTTATCGATCTAATGTTCTTGCCTCTGGAGGAGGGACAGAAGATGGATGTGTTACAGGAGCAGACTCGAGTGAAATAATTCACTCTTTCTTATGAGTTTGTATATATTTTTGTTCAGTGTTTGGTATTCACCTTATTTATGGAAATTTGATGTTACATGTACAGATATATGGATGGAGTGGAATAGTCATCCCAAAAAGATACTGAATGGACATGGCTTGAGTAGCAGCGGGAATGAATACAAGCAATGCTTGTGAAAACCCTTCTGTGACCAAAGTTGGAATGTTAAAGCTACAAAGCTCTAGAGTCCTTGAGCAATTTCCCAGGTTTGACCCTCTAACAAACTTTAGTTTAGAACTCAGGTATCTAGTATTCTTAAAGAAATGTAGCTGAGTTCCTTAAATCAATGTTTTGCAGACCCCGGATGACCTAACTTTTGTTTCAGCTGGGGCGGATGAGACACTTCGCTAGATTTTTAAACCAACAGATCGAATGACAACCATAACATGATGAGTAATGGAAGTATCACTTATTACAAGCTTATTTCCTTATCAATAAATTATTCATTGTACAGATCAACACCGTTGCAGTTCTTTTTCCTTTTTGTTGTCTAAGCTAATTAATGTATATATTTTGGTTGTGACCATTAATTATTAATGTACGTGAAAATAGCGAAAGCCATCACATGAAAATATCAATCAATAAATAATTTCTGGGTGCACTTGCAACATTAATATTAGCACGGATGAAGGTATATAACTTATTGGTGGGTAGTTAAGATGGTTATGACGAATTGAGGATAACATAAATTGAGGTATGGTCTTAGGTTGATTCCTTACATGATTATTTGGCCTAAATTTCAATTAGCTTCTCCAACACGCCTAGAAGAATTCAAAATGGACAACTTAAAAGTAACTATAACCACAAAACAAATATATTATAATTAGCTCCAAAATTTATTAATTTTTCGTTCAATATTTAAATTAAAGATCATCATTCTCCAATGCGACAAGGAATAGTTTGTGTTAATTATAAGTAAAAAAGAGACGTGTTTGAATCTTTGATATTAATGGGTTCGCATTATGTGGTACATACTTTAATGGGTTAGTTTTTTTAAAAGCAGTATAGATACAAAGTTTTTTTTTTTTTTTTTTTTTAAATTTGGTAATATAGAATATACCCTAATTCGATCAAAATTGTCTTACTTGAAATACGTAAATTTTGGTCCTCATTAGTGCAACCAGTAATGAATTATGTTATCTCGTAATATGAGTTTTACTACACTTTTAAAGATTTAATGACACGTGTATATTTTTAACTTGTTTTTGTAACTATTAATCATAAAGGAAATGACTTTTAGACCCTATATATTTTTTTCCTTTTCAGCCCTCATCTTCAGCGGTTCAGCCTAGATAGGAGTAGATTTAAAATTTTATAATATCTATGGTTGCGTTTAGCTTATTGTTTTTATCTATTTTCCTAATCCTATTCTTCATATGTTGTTTGGCACGTTATTCCTAAAATATCAGTCTATTTTTTTAATTACTTTTAGACCCCATCAGTTTATTAATTTCATTAAATACCCTCCAAAAAAGTTTAAAAACTAACAAAAACACTCCCACCCACCAATACTTGTCAGATTCCGGCAACCACCGCCGGTGGTAGTCGGAATCTGTCACAATAGTCACACAACCACCGAAAATAGCCGATAATGGCTAGATCTGACCTTTTCCAGCTAGATCCACAGTGGATCTGGTTAGAAAAGGCAAGATCTTGCCGTCAGCGATGGCCAAAGAAATGGCTGTCGTTGATTGTCAACGACGGCCATATCTTTGGCCGCCAGATGGCTTTTTCCAGCCTTAGATCTGACATTTTCTGGCTAGGTCTGTGGTGGATATGGTCGGAAAAGGCCATATCGATCGAATACCCACCAGATCCGACTGGTGTGTATGGTTACCCAATTTTTCGGCCAGATTCCGACAGTGGTGGCCAGAATCTGGCACTGCGGGTGGTAGGGGTGTTTTTGTCATTTTACAATATTTTAATATATTGGGGTGTTTATTAAATTAGCAAACCTTGGGGGTTTTTTCATAAATTTTTAAATTTTATCTCGTAATACTCCCTTATCCAACTATCCAATACTATCCCTAAAATCCTGTCCAAAATAATAAACCAATCGCACCCTATGGTTTCTGTAAACTTGTCAACCAAAAATTAATATAAACATATTGTTTGACTGAAATTCTAGTAATTTCTGGGTTATATAATCAAATTTTTGTAATTCACAATAACTTTTTAAAATATAAAACTTAGGAAAAAAACAAAAACATAAAAAAGAAGAAAAAACTAATAAATAATTCTTTAATAAAAAAAGACCAAATTGTAATTGTGCTTTAGGTTTAGAAGGATATGAGATTATTGAAAAATAATTCATGATGTAAAGAAAAAATATTAAGTAATATTTATAATTACTATTGTCTTCAATTCACTTGTGAAATCATGGGTTCTTATTGGCCTAAATTTCATTTAACTTTTTAGTAATGCTACATCTACAAAGAAATTTTATAAAGATTTTTATACAAAATAATGTAATAAGAAATGAATAAAAGAGTGAACACAAAAAGTTAAACTTATCGTATTCACTGTTTCATTCATTTATTACCACATGACTTATACAAAAATCTTTATAAGATTTCTTTATACATTTAGCATTATTGTTAATTTGTTGGGAACTGCAAATACAATGCTCTAAAATTTAAGTATGAAGGGAAAAAAAAAAGTTTTTACTATGGTTATGTCTTTATCGAAAGAAACCATCATTGAGTGATTTGATGGTAAAAGAGCAAAGAGGTTCAACATGAGTTCTAAATTAGAGTTTTCTCAAATACTAATAAGAGTGGTTATTAAGAAGATTTATCAGGTTATTAACTTTAAGATCCTAAAAGATTAGTTGAGATGTGCGTAAGTTAGATATCCGTCTTCACCTAAAGAATAAAATGGTGGGGTTTAAAAATCATTTCCTCAATTATAATTCTTTTTCATTGTTGAGTTCGGTTAAATTATGTTCTTTTTCTATGATTTGATTAGAAATTTATAAAGAATGTTTTACAAGTATTCATGGTTGATTAGAATCTTCTTTAAATAATTGTTAATGTGTATTATGATGCTCGTTTGCTCTTACGTGCATTCGCTTTATCACATGGTGCTATATGTTAATTAATTGTTTAATTCTCTGCACATTCTTTATCTATCCGGTCAAATAAAAAGAGGAAAAAGTGCGCACCATTTCGAAGAAAGAAGAGACATGGGCCCCATGGTGGTGCCGCAAAAACAGAAAATAATAATTTTTAATTACCGTAAACTTTATGAATAGGAGAATTTCATAAACTACCCTTGAGATTTAGAAAATAGTAACGTGTGACACTTGTAGACAAAATTATCAAAACATACCCTTGGCACCTAACATTGTTTGAGTATGTTAGGTTTAAGTAATTACTGTTTTACCCTCACTTTTATTATGTGTGAAAGAATTTGTTATTTGGGCAACTCCAATCAAGTTATCAGGAAAAGCACTTAACCCTTCAAGCGAACCAAACAACATTCCCAAAATTGTTTATCTTCTTTCATGTTTACCCAACGGAAATACAACAAGTCAACAACCCCACAAATCCTCTCTAGTCTAATTACTAACTAGTAACTATGGTAGCTTTAATAACGATCTTTGGTTAGATGACTGAAATATCCT
Organism: Pistacia integerrima; assembly: GCA_026225825.1. NCBI lineage: Eukaryota > Viridiplantae > Streptophyta > Magnoliopsida > Sapindales > Anacardiaceae > Pistacia > Pistacia integerrima. Next base: position 15,622,186 of record CM047745.1, on the reverse strand, counting down.
TTAATAGTTAATCATTCTAATGGCGTTAGGGTTTAGGGGTATTTCTTGATAATTTTGTGCATAAATGTCACACATTTGATTATTAACTAAACCTCATGGGTAGTTTTAAAAATCTTCCCTTTATGAGTTATACTTCAATATTCATAAATTTAAAAAATAACACTCTCCACTCTAAAGCTGAAGGAATATGATAGGGTTTGGAATAGAATATATTTATATGAAGAACAGAGACCTCCAAGAACAAGAGATAGAAAGACTAGTTGACAAAATTCTTTATTGATTACCACAATTTAGATTTAGGCTATTATATAGCCTTACACTTGACTCTATTGACTCCCAAAAGGACTCTAATTGTAAAAGGATAATAAGTTTCAAAAGGACTCTAATTATAACGGGATAATAAGATAATCCTAATTCTATCATAATAAGATAATAATATAATTATAAAAGATAATAATAATAAAATACTTAACACATTTATCATAATTCTAAAATAATCCTAACATTGCCTTCCCCTTCGCCTCAACCTTATCCTCAAGGTTGCAAGGTACGACACCATCAACATCAATTATCCCGGTTCATCCTCGTGCTTATCATCATCCTCCTCCATTAGCAAGAGAAAGAACTTGGTCGTGCAGCGATGCCCAAGGTGAAAGCGCTCATCGCAATTATAGCACAAACCTTTGTTGCGTCGTTCTTGCATTTGTGTTGCTGTGAGTCGCTTAACAGGCAAGGAATCCAATTTGTTTGGAGTAGACAAAAGGGCCTGCTGCACTGAAGGAACATTAGGAGTTGATTTACTAGGATTGCAAGATACGGGGTTGACAGAATGCAAGTATAGGTGTAAATCCTGTAGCTTGTCCTCCTGTAAGCGAGCAATACTCATGGCATGATTGAGGGTGTGAGGCCGAAAGGACTACACCTCCCTTCATATTTCTGGTTTGAGCCCTAATACAAAGCAACTTAGAAGGAACGTACCTGGAAGGCCAGAAACTTGATTAGAGAGTTCCTCAAATTCTGTTTGATAAGCAACTACAGAACCTGTTTGAGTAAGTTTCGCCAACTACCCTTGGTAATCCACAAATTTCGAAGGCCCAAAACGAACATCTAAATCTTGTAGGAAAGAATACCAAGAACAGATCTGCCCATTGGAATGCATCCAGCGATACCAGGAGAGAGCTAGCGCATCCATGTGGAAGGAAGAGATCGTCAATCGTTGCTCAGTAGAGATAATATGGTAATCAAAGAATTGCTCGGCTTTAAACCTCCATCCACGTGGATCTGTGCCATCAAAACAAGGGACTTCTAAACGGAATGACTTGGGAGAAAAACTCCTGGAAGTCGATTCATCTCGCCAGTCAAATCTGAAGATGATTCACCAGAATGTTGGTTTTGTTGTTGGTTTTGCTGGCAGGTTTGATCAAACTTGTTGTTTAGAGCTAAAATCTGCAAAGTGACATCTTGAAAACCAACTGTCAAAACTTCCAATTTCTTTGTTAAAGAAGTGAGAGTCTCTGCTTGGGCAAATTGTAGAGCCATAATTTTAGCAAGCTGCTCATCCAAAAGACGCAAGCGAGTGCCTTCAGCCATAACTAGGCAACGAGAGCACCAATGATAGGGTTTGGGATAGAATATGTTTATATGAGGAACAGAGACCTCTAAGAACAAGAGATAGAAATACTAGTTAACAAAATTCTTTATTGATTACCACAATCTAGATTTAGGCTATTATATAGTCTTACACTTGACTCTATTGACTCCCAAAAAGACTCTAATTGTAAAAGGATAATAACTCCCAAAAGGACTCTAATTATAAAGGGATAATAAGATAATCCTAATTCTATCATAATAAGATAATAATATAATTATAAAAGATAATAATAATAAAATAATTAACACAGTTATCCTAATTCTAAAATAATCCTAACAGAATAATCTATATATTAATATAATGCTGAAGCATACTGCTTCTTCTGACGTCACGTAGGATTGATATATGATCGCCATGTAGGATGTCGTTAATTGGTCCACGTGTTTGCTGTTTATTGGGCTTGCTATAATAAAGATTATTCACATGCATTCAATTAATGTATTCAATACAAATTTTTCACATTCCTCTTTTAATTTGAGATCTTTCACATTCTCTTTTAATTTGATAAATTACTAATAACTCACGTATATGTTATTGATTTCCATGAATATTAAGAGATTGCTATAATAGAAATTATTCACATACATTAAATTAATGTATTCAATACAAATCTTTCACATTCCTCTTTTAATTTGAGATCTTTCACATTCCTCTTTTAATTTGATAAAGATACAACATATCTTTTCACATTCATGAAATTCAATAATACTCTTTATTAATCCATTAATATTCAATGTTCATTCATGCATGTTAATTATTATTATTAATTAATATTAATATTTTTGTACCCTTTCACATTCAATTAATTATTATTAATATTAATATATCTTTACCCCTTCACATTCATTTAAACAAAAATATCAAATATAATAACAAAAAATGATTTTTATAAAATGTATTATCATTTAACATTTAATATAAATCTGAAAATTTTAAACTCATCCAATAACAATAAAACATTTAAATCAAAACCATAACCAATAACATGCAAACACTTACTAAAAAATATCAAAAGTCATATTAATTAACAATAATCCAATTACATTGAACATAACACGAACAGTTGTTGTAATCATTAATTATCATATAATATTACTTAATGACATCTAAAACTATATAAGAGTAGAGAATTCAACAATCCATACGCCTTCAAATATTTCTTTCATTTCATTTCACACATATACTATTAACAAATGAAAGACAAAAGACCAACTATTGTCAATCCAAAATCCAAACAAATAGAAGCGTGTGGTAAATAACATCAACTGATTACTCTTATATTCCTTCTACATATCTACTTTTACATGTCCATTTTTTGATTTTTAACTGGTCAAGCAACAACGCCAGATGGTAGAAAACCTTAAAGTCACGTTGGACAAACTCAACATTGCTAGAGTGATGAACAGAGATATAATGAATGCTTTGTTAGAAATAATAGGCTCAACAGTGCATGTAATATTCGATTTACGGAAACGTGAATATCTGATTATTGCCAAAGAAAAGGAACTTAGTATTCCTCAAGGAAAAAAATAGAATATATATAGTTCTATTATCAACAAAATCGATAAAAGATTCACAGTATATTGTTCCCACTGAATGATAATACCAGAAGTTAATATAAATACTGTTTATTCTACGGTTAACGCATAATAATTATTAAATGTTATATTAACATAAATGAATACCCAAAAATAATTGATTAATGTTTCCAATAATTTTTTTAATTGTATAGTTATATGACTAAAAGAAACTTAATTAAAATAAAAAAGAAAAAATAATTTTTTTTTGGACTTTCACGTTAAAAAAAGAAAGATGATTCAAAATTCTTGCAAACCCAAACGTTTTTTCCACCTTTTCATTTCCAGTGCTCATTATATCAGCCATCATAATAAGTTAATAACATCCTTCAACAATTATGTCTAATTAGCAAAAAATAACGGTTCAAATTCAACTTATTTATATTTAAACTGCAAATTGAGATAATTTTTGACTTCATGACTTCAATTACCAGTAATAATTTTTTAAAATAATATTTTAAATATATTCACTAAATTTAACTATTTATCACAATCTTTTAACTATTGATATTCTACATATGTATATTTAATCTTTAAATATAAAAATCTGATTTTAAAAAACAAGAACAATAACAAAATATTTTATTATAATCAATATTTAACATTTTTTTTTAAACAATAATTATTTACAATTTTTTAAAATATAAAAATTTGATAATAAAATAAAATAGATATAATAAACCATCTAATTATTTAAATGTCGACTGTCGAGAGAGACTTTTGAACTAAAATAAACTTTACCTTTGGTTTCCCTTTTCTGTGAGAAGTGCAAACGCTAGTAAACATATATCGAGTAAACTTACCAAGAACTCCGAAGATTCAGTCTGATCGCTTCAAGCCAAGTTCGATGGCTTCTTCTTCTTCGGCCACTCATCAAGTGAAGTATGATGTTTTTCTTAGTTTCAGTGGTGAGGACACTCGCAACGGTTTTATTAGCCATCTTGATGCAGCTTTGAGCCGGAGAAAGATTAAATATTTCATAGATGATGAAATTAGAAGAGGAGATGAGATTTCACCATCACTTTTGAAGGCAATTGAAGGATCAAAGATTTCAATCGTCATTTTTTCTAAAGGATATGCTTCTTCTAGTTGGTGCCTCGAAGAACTTGTAGCGATCGTCAAATGCAGGAGAATGTACGGTCAGATTGTGATACCAGTTTTCTATCATGTAGATCCATCACATGTAAGAAAACAAACGGGGACTTTTGGAGATGCATTTGCTGGGCATGAAGTAAGATTTAGGGAGAGAGAAGAGATGGTGCAGAGATGGAGGAATGCTTTGACGGAAGCAGCCAATCTATCTGGCTTCGATTCAAATTCCATCAAGTGAATGCTTTTACTTTGATATTATTTTCTCATTGAAGTTCTACTCTTGCATGATACTTTTTCTTTTTCTCAACATAAATACATATTTAAAAAGAGTTCTTAATTTGATAACTAACAATTAACTTATCTTTTCATAAAGCTATATTTTTAAATTCATCAGAAGGCAGATTTTTGTTTTTAAGCATCAATGTTTACTGTACATGTTCCGCTTTTGAGATACGGAAGACATCTAACTATTGGCTTCCCATCTTTCATCTTAAATTAAAATTTAAACCCCATTTCTAAATTTATCCCAGAAAAATTTTAAACATCCAAATTTACGAACAAACCCCACTCATTTCCAAACGAATTCTTATATTTTATTTTTTACTTCTCATATTGTATTATGTTTGCTTGATATCATATTTTTATTTTCATAGATCTTTGTTTTATAAAAGATTTATTTCTTATTGTAAGCAAAGAAGCTAAGTTAACCAATCATCCCAGCACAAATTCATAATCAAGGCCATAAATTAGACTTTGTCTTTATTTCTTTTTCATTAATTTATTGATTAGCATATTGTTGTTTTTACCTTTTGTTTCAATTGTAGGTCTGAATCAAAACTTATGGAGACAATTATTGAACATATTTTGAAGAGATTGAATGATATGTCATCTAGTGATAACAAGAACTTGGTTGGAGTAGCAATGAAGATACAGAAAATTAAATCTTTATTGTTTAAGGGGTCGAATGAAGTATGTAAAGTAGGAATTTGGGGTATGGGTGGTATAGGCAAGACAACCCTTGCCAATGCAGTTTTCAATGAAATCTCAAGTCAATTTGAAGCTTCTTCTTTTATTCGAAACATTAGGGAAGCATCAAATAAAAATCAACTATCTTACTTGCAAAAAGAACTTCTTTCTACAATATTAGAGGATGGACAGCTCAATATAGGACTCACATTCACAAAAGAAAGGCTTGGACGTAAAAAGGTTCTTATTGTTTTTGATGATGTGACGGATTTAAAACAAATTAAAGAATTAATTGGAGGCCTAGAATACCTGGGTTCTGAAAGTCAAATCATTATAACAACGAGGGATAAACAAGTGCTTAAAAATTGTGGGCTGAATGATTCTACCATATATGAGGTTGAAGGATTATGTAGTGATGAATCTCTTCGACTATTTAAACAATATGCCTTCAAAAGAAATGAACAGATTGATGAAGTTTATATGAAGTTATCAAATAGAGTAATAAGTTATACACAAGGTTTGCCTTTAGCTCTTGAAGTCTTAGGTTGCTTTCTGCTTGGTAGAGAACAATTTGAATGGGAAAGTGCATTGGATAAATTAAAAAAATCTCCGAATGAGGTTATCCAAACAGTGCTTAAGATCAGTTATGATGGATTAGGTAATAGAGAGAAGGATTTGTTTCTAGATATTGCATGCTTCTTTAAAGGATGGGATAAATATCTGGTCGGTAGCTTCAGCTCACATATTGGAATAAGTGTTCTTATTGATAGAGCTCTTATAACTATTTCACACAACACCATAGGAATGCATGATTTGATTCGAGAAATGGGTTGGGAAATTGTTCGACAAGAGCCCGTTAATAAACTTGGCCAACGTAGTCGATTATGGCATCATGATGATGTCTATAATGTACTGAAAAAAAATCTGGTAAGTATGCAAGACATTAACTTCCAATTTCTATTTTATATTATTTGTGATATCTCGAAAAGTTTTAATTAGGTGATTATTTGTTTCATTTTTCCTTATACATTAGTTCAATGGTAACGGGCTTTGGGGTTTGGGAGGTAATTGTAATTGTGCTATTAACTAATATTTGAATTTGATTGTAGGGAACTGATAAAATAAGAGGCCTACACATTGATATGTCTAAAATGAGAAAGATAGACTTAAACCCTCATGCTTTCTCAGACATGGATAATATAAGATTCTTGATAGCAGATGAAGCAAAATATAATTACAGTAAGGTGTATGGTTTTGAAGGCCTAGAATTTGATTTCACAGAGCTAAGATGCCTCTCTTGGGATGCTTACCCCTTCAAGTCGTTGCCGGTGAAATTTTGTCCGGAGAACCTTGTTGTACTTAAGATGCACCGTAGCAAACTTAATCAACTTTGGACTAGTGTCAAGGTATATTTTTATTTCATATGAAAATTCTCTTTTATATATTTTAAATATTAGATTGTCTAATTTGTGTTGGTCATTTCATTTTTTGTTACAGGATCTTGCTCATTTAAAATACATTAATCTAAGTTACTCATATCATCTACTTAAAGTCCCAGACCTCTCAAGGGCTCCTAATCTAGAGAGCTTGATTTTAGAAGGTTGTACAAGTTTGTTGGAGATCACTTCTCCATCTCGGAATCTCAATAAACTTGTTCATTTGAATCTAAGAAATTGCAAAAGCCTTATTAGTCTTCCACTTGGTATTCAATCAAAGTCTCTAAGAGATGTTATCATCTCAAACTGCTCTAAGCTCAACACTGCTCCAAGGATCTCATGTAATATGGAACGATTGTGTTTGGATGGAACTGCAATAAAAGAATTATCTTCTTCCATCGAAAGTCCTTCTAGCCTAGTTGAATTGAATCTTAAGGACTGTTTAAGGCTTGAAAGTCTTCCCAGCAGTGTTTGTAATTTGAAATCTCTTCATCACCTTACTCTTTCAGGTTTGTCAAGTCTAAAGTTTGTTTTAGGGATCCCATGCAATATAAAAGAGTTACATTTAGATGGAACTGCCATAAAAGAATTATCTTCGTCAATTGAGAATGCATCCAGTCTAGTAAGATTGACTCTTAAAGATTGTTCAAGCCTTGAGAGTCTTCCAGACGGCATTTGTAAATTGAAGTCTTTAAGATATCTTTGCATCTCTGGTTGTTCAAAACTTGCTAGATTGCCTGAAGACATAGGAAATTTAAAAAGCTTGGAAGTGCTAGAATCTAATGGAGTTACTATAAGAGAATTACCTTCGTCTATTATACTTTTGGAAAACCTTCATGATTTATCTTTAGAGAGATTGGAGAGATGTAACAGTCAAGAGCTGCTGTGTTCGCTATCCTGTGCTTTCTCAGGTTTGCTATTTTTAAAGAGATTAAGTTTGAATCACTGCAATCTCACAAAATTACCTGATAATATTGGCCAGTTGTCCGTACTTAGGGATTTAGAATTAGCTGGAAATAGTTTTGAGAGCGTACCAACAAGTATCGTGAACCTCTCTAACTTATGGCTCCTTGACATAAGGTTTTGTATTAGGCTTCAATCCTTACCAAAACTTCCTTGTAATATACTACAACTAAAGGCAGAGGGTTGCAAATTGCTGAAAGCATTATCAGGTTTGATAATTCCAAATCGTGGATTGTACAACCGGAGATTTAGCTTCATCAATTGCTTAAATCTGGATTGGAATGTTGTCAAAAACGTTTTGAATGATGCTTTATTGGAAATGTACTCTCTATGGTTGGAATTTAGAGAGGTACTTTTCAGTCTCTCTCGTTCCCATATGATTTCAATTTCTGTCTCCTTTATAAATAAAAAATCATATTAAATTAAAAATTTAGAACTAACAATTTTTATGGTACAGCGTGGAGTTGACCTTCCAGACGGTGTCATGTGTTTCCCTGGAAGTGAAATTCCAGATTGGTTTAACATTCAAAGTTGTGGATCTTCTATAGAGCTACCACAAGGTTCATTCAATCATAAGTTCTTGGGTTTAGTCTTTTGTGCCATTGTTGGAGTCCAAAATCATAATCATTCGTACAAAGGCGATTATCACATGCAAATTGAGTATGAGTTGCGTTCGAAATGCAAAGATGGTTACAATGGTGTTTCTAAAAAACTATTTTCGGTTAATGAACCCAAGAATATTGAGTCAGATCACATATTCCTGGGGTATAATTGCAATACATTTGATTTCCGTGAATTCTCTTACAATACGGAGGCCATTATCAATTTCAGTTGCAATAAATTTTGTCTTTGTAAAATCACTAAATATACGAAGGACAACATCAATTCCCAAGCCAAAATCTATTTGAAGAAGTGTGGGATCCGTTTATTGTACACTCAGGAGTTTGAGGAACCTATGAAAAGATCCAGATGTCCTGTCTTTGGCGAAGAGGAAGAGCAAGAAGAAGTACAGTCTAAGAGATTGAAACCTTCAAAATTCTTTAAAGGCGAATCTGGCTCCAGGTAATTAAATAATATGTATGTCTTCTTTGCTGCATGTAATTTAAGTAATGCTCTCCCCATGCTCTACACTATTTTCGTGTGATTGATTTCTGAATGATTTTCTCCTGGTCTCAAATATGATGTATATAATTTTCATCTCAATCCTCAAATATTACTAAAATATTATATATGTATGATCAATTGAACATGTTTTACTGTGCATGTGGTTTTGTCTTAGTTGCTGTATTACCTATATAGACTAAAATAGATTTAACTTTTTCCTGATCCATATGAATTGCAAGGATTTATTTCATCATATACTAATTGTTCGTTCATATTTTTGATATGCTTTTGTTGCTTCTTATGGTATCAATTTGAATGTAAAAAGGTCTGGGGTGCATCTACTACCACACAAGAAAGAAGGGGAAGAGTTCAGTCCAACTACAAATGAACCCATTAGCTTTACTCTTTTTGATTTGGATGAATTCCCTGGAGATTTTATTGCATCACCTATTTCTATTTCTGATCCGGATGAAGACAATGATGGAGATTTGGTCAAATCACAGCCCTTTACTTCTTTGGATTTGGATGATTTCCCTCAAGATTCTGTCAGTTCACCTATTATTATTATCTCTGATTCGGATAAAGACAATGATGGATAAAACATAGTGGAAGGGTCTGCCTTTATGATGAAGATGAATGACAACCTAAGGAATTCAAATTCTTTTGAACGGGAAAAGCCTATATCTTGTACTTTCATTTTGTGATCATATTGGTAAGTCTGAATTTCAATTTCTGGCTCAAATATATCTATCTAATTTTGCTCTCATATTCAATAAGTTTAGAAGCTGAATGTTATTTTCTAATGAGAATAATAATATGTATCAATATGAGGATATACTGCTTGGATAATTATAGTTATTTGTTAGTTTATATCTACAGTTAGAGAAATATTTAAAATACTGTTTATTCATATTTGCAATTGTTAGATATTGTGTGCAAAAATTATCTCAATTCATTCAAAGTATTGCGTCAAACAGTTCATTTATACTTTGGATAATTCAAAGCCTCTGAGAAAAAGTTATCACAATTTTACTAGTGAAACTGAAAAGCTCAAATATGACATTTTGATATGGTTTGGATTTGAGCTTTGCTTATATATCATGTTTAAGTAGAAAAACTCATGATCCACAATCTTTGTATTGATTACGTGAGAATGGAAGACGCCAAGGCACTGCAACAAACTAGCACTGAGCCACAGTGACATTGACGCATGCCCAAGGTACTGATCTCTGTTCTACACAAAGAAAGCATATTTAAATTCACGCTTAATTTGTACTTTGCATTTGGCTGTGCACTTAATGACATGTATTTATGTTGGTTTCTTGGATGCATTTACTACAAGGGATAAATTTAATATGAAAATCATTGATTGGTGAAAAATAACATTCTTGCTGGAGAGGTATAAATGCTGTTGGAGTCCCTTGGGCCTGGTCTCACACTGCTACAATTGGTTTACTAAAGGCAATCTACTGGCAACCGGTGGTGATGATGAGCTTGAATAGTATGGGGGCCTTCTAAATTGAGTTCAACCAAATTCTTGTACTGATTTACTGCACATTGTGATGCAATTAAGGCCCTTGCATGGTTCCCTTGTCAATCTAATGTTCTTGGCTCTGGAGGAAGCACAGAAGATGGATGTATTACGATATGGAATTTACAATGTAGGGCCTGCATCAGCAATACTGTAGAACAGGCAAGTGAAATAATTCACTCTTTCTTATGAGTTTTCTATAGAAACTACAACTTATTGGTGTCCTTCTAAGAGACATTTCCATCTATGATAACATTTTTGTTGCCTATCGATACTTGTGAAGTGTTTGTTTTTTACCTTATGTATGGCAATTTGGTGTAACATATCCAGATATGTGGACTGGAGCAGAACTGGTATCAAAAAGAGATACTGAGTGTAGCTTTTGGAAACACCCTGCAATGGCTAAAGTTGGGGAGTTAAAGCTGCAACGCTTTAGAGTCCGTGAGCTTTCTCAGGTTTGACTATCTGACTATCTTTGGTTTGGAACCCAGTATCTTGTATTCTTAAATAAATGTAGCAGCTGACTTTGTTAAGTCAATGTTTTGCCCCGATGACCAAATTTTGGTATCAGCTGGGGTGGACCGATAAAACCCTTTGCTTCTGGGAGATTTTAAACCACCTGCCATTGAAGATTCAATTGTTTCATATCTTGACAACCATTTATCATGAAGGACAACTAATGATGGTGAGCAATGGAAAAATCAGTTTGTTACAAGCTTTTCTTTTTCTCCATTTTTTATTTATTGCACAGAAACTCTGCAGTTCTTTTTTCTTATTGTTGTCTAGGCTAGTATATATATTTTGGTTGTTACCATTCGTAAAGGTGAAAATAGAACAAGGCATTACAGGGAAGCAATAATCAATAAAATAATTTGTTATAATGCATTCATTGTGCAAATGATTTGCTTAACTTAGCTTTCAACTTTTGATTTTTTATAAATACAACTTTCATCAGCAGTACTTGTGAACCTTTTGGCTGTCCTTGCATTTTCTAGGACTGTAGTTAGATAATGGACTCTAGGTATTCATAAGAAGTCAGCAAGTTAATATTCCACCTTAGATGGTATCATATATACTGGCCAAAATTAGGTGAGTTAGACGTTTACTAGGAATACTGGCTATGAAGATCCGCCATTAGATAGATGAATTCAAGTCTACCGTGCATTGTTATCGGTTGATTACAAAATTACCTTGGGCTAATGTGAGGATATGTTTATGGCTACTGTTGAAACTTGCCAGAGGGAAGGGTCTTTTTAGAAGGTAGATGAAACAACTTACACAGTCCACAACTGATATTTTCAAGTTAGTACCATTTGCAGTTTCTTGCTATAGTATTTCTCAAATTATTCCTAACATGTTGCCGTCAACCTTCCATGACAAGATGAAAGAAGAGGTAATAGTTGAAATTACTGTCACAAAAATGCTTGATTGCTTTATCACCGTTGCATAAGCCGTATTCATCCTGAGTCTTAGCAGTTGTAGCTCCTAAATGTTGATGATGTGCTTACATTTGTCAGTCTTGTTATTGACTCATGAAATGGAGACAGCAGACGATCTGGATGAGTTTATTAACAAGGTTATAATTTTTTTCCCCTTTCCTAACAAGGGAAGTGGGCTTACTCTATGTTTTAACTGTTCTGTTTTCTGCTGGCAATAATTTAGTTTTAGGTTCTGCCATTGAACACTTTACAGTGCTGGTGTATTGAATGATGAAATTTTAGGCTTTGGCAAGCTAATATTGATGAACATACTTTGGATAACATTAGCAGGTTGACTTCGTATAATCATTCCTCCAATTTTTGGGGTTATACTGGCCATTTAATTTATTACTCTATTAGCAGGGTGTGTAGTCGCTTTCAGATGCAGAGCTTCAACAAGCCTGTAGAGACTGAAGGTTACTTGGATTGTTTTCAGTGGATGGATAAAATGCGGCAACAGGTTCATGCTTAACATATATGTCACATATCTGTTATATTTACAAATAATGCAAGCTTTGTATCAAAAGTCCTTTTTCCTAGTTTCCTCCATAGATGGGTGTTACATTCACTGGCCAACTCTTCTCTTCCATATTGTCAGCCATGAGCCTTCAACCCAATTATGACATTGCATGAAGTGTCTTGCTTTATTATTATTTGGAAAGAATTATTAATAACAAATTAAACAGTATGTCAACTGGCTGTCTACTCATGATATCCAGACTACAAAAAGAACAAAAATGATTTTCCTTTTTGCATATATGGGGTATGCTAATCAATAACAGCTCTTTGGAGTTGTATTTTAGTTGTCTAATCAGACATATCTTTGACACTAAACAAAACTTATGGAACTTTGTAACTTACATGGCTTTCGTTTGCGAAAAGATAATGCTGGCAACTGCAATTGCTTCAAGGTTTTATTATATTTTTCTCTGCATATAATTTAGTGGAAAAGTTCCTAAGTCCGGCTTCTAATTCAGTATTTCTCTTTGTAGTTGCGTTAATGCTGAATTTGTTCTCTGCATCACTTGGTACTATCTTTTCTTTTGATTCTTTCTAAGTAATGTTTGTCTTGGTTTCTAGACAAGAGTATCATATTGAAAGAAGATGAGAGGAAGAACTTACGTCATGTGCTGTCTGGCCAGAATCTGCTGCAACAGTATTGCAATTCCAGAATTCAGTGGAAGGAATACCGTTGGACAAAAAGAATTTAGAGTAGAGAGCTGAGCTTTGCGAGGTGGTACTAGAAGAGAACAAAGGATCAGATGAATAAGGGAATTCTTGTTTGTTAAAAATACCAGTTTGGAGATACTTCAGAGGTTCTTAGTTATTATGGGAACATATAAAACATTATTCAGAATTTTCATAAAGTAGAATGTATCATTTTCCAGGCTCGGTTGGAGAGGTCATGAATCTGTAGCCCCACTGAGTTACCTGTTGTCTGTTGAAGCTATGAAGGATGGCTCTGATCATGGTTGTTTTGTCGATTGCAGAATGTCCATATACCATTTGTAAATTGTTTGGATTCATTGAGAGCGCAAGACCCACATCCAACTTGTTTTCATATCTAACTTCGATCTGATAACCGGAGGATCTTAGATATTTTGTTGCTGGTTTTGACTTTGATAAGAGATTTGAAATTGAAAGTTTGAGTTTGAAAAAAATTGTATAATGAAATAAGGAAAATATTAACTAGATCTATGTGGTTTGATATATTAATAACAATTCCTATGGTTGCAAAAATATTAATGAATACAAGGATTGTTCGGGGCGCACAGGGGTCTGATTTGGCAAGCTTTGATGGCTGGTTTTTGTGAGCTTTGATCTAAGGATTGTTTATCCTCTCTATTGGGTTCTTTTTGCCTGAGTTGTCTCTTTGGCTTTTGTAAAGGGATGTTTTGTTTAAGGGTCTACCCCTCTTAGTTGTTTCTTTATCCTTTATAAAATTACCAATTAACCAAACCTTGCCTTTGGGATGAGTCCTAGCTTTGAACTGAACATTTGGTTTGAACTTGTAGACGAATCTTCCAACTTCGGGACTAGACCATTTGCCATTGGTGGCACGGAAAGGCACTCCACACGAAAAAGAAAATAAAGTGGGCAAGACGCCAAGCAAAGACCTTGGACGCCTATGCCTGAGTGAAAAGTTCGATAGAATTCCTTCTTCTCATCTGGTAGCATGAACAACCATAATCCCTGTGATCGTACCTTCTCTTGAGTTTAGTTCCATAGAATGAATCTTCTAATTAGTTAGCTTGCCAGGTTTAAGAATTCCTCCTGGTCAAGGGTCAGCGGTCGCCCTGTCACAAGTCTCCCCGTCACAATTCATCCCTTACAGAGAGCGCAAGGTGCGCAACAGTGTAATTTGAGTTCTCGTGCTCCGTCTTGTTCTTATCTTATAGGAATAGCAGTTTAGTGTGATATGATAAGTCGGTAAATCAATCTATCTATTATTAGCCCATCATCTGGACCTTATTCCTTCCTATGGAAGACTACTTTTGGCTCGTATGAAACCCAAAGGAAAGCCCGAAAAAACATCAACTAAATAGAAGTAAATCTCTCCAACTGGCTCAATGGAACTGGCAGAGACTGAGAGACTAGCATCTGACTGATTTTTATCTTTCCCTCGAGATTTCTTTTTCTTAAGTCTAACAAGAGCTAAGAGAGTGTTCCAGAAGAACTTAGAATTAAAATTCTATCTTTGGGGATAAATAGATATCTTTCTTTTCCTAATCTTTATTTCATTTACCTAGGGGGTCTTTTTAGACTTTCCCAATGAAAAGCAGATTTGAACCCTAATACTACTCTCTTACAAACTCACTCTCAAGTGTGGATCCGGCTGTATGGAACCCCCTAATATTAATGAATATGAAACCCCCTAATATTAAGGCTGCGCTAGTTTAAGTTTTTAGAATAGTATTCTATTCTGAATACTATTTAATCATAGGATAAGATTATTTTTGAAAAATGTTTTCTGAAAATATTTCTTAATTTAACTAAAACCCTTACAATTAAAGTTTATAAATTAACAAAAACACCTCACGCACTTAACTATTATCGGCAATCGACCATCATCGTTGGACGGTGGTTGGAAAGTGTTAGAATGGCGCATGATCGATTGGATTTGATCAATCGTGCGTCGATCTAACCGAAAGTGGTCAAATCTAGGGCCAAAGACTTGGTCGTTGTTGACGGCTAAGATATGAATAGGATTGTAAGATAGGATAGTGTTTAAAAATCGAACCAAACGAAGCCTAAATTATTTTTATTAGTTTTATTGTTGACCTGTTTTGAGTTGTGAAATTGTAAGAATATCCCTTACTTCTTACATTCAAATGGGATATGATCTTTATTATTCAAGTTAACGATATCCTAAAGGCAGGAGGTGCTGATATTGTTGAAACCATGGATTAGCCTTTTATATTAGCCAAAATTAAACATATTGGATGTTGGTGATAGTCAGATTATTAAAGATGATAGGAGCATTGTGAAGGTGGTTTTAGAGTTTTTTTTTTTTGAAAAGCTTTAAAGGAAGGATTGTTAGAGTAAGAATAAGGTTTATTGTGGAGTGCTCTGGATGGACAGAAGGCAAATTAGCTGGAGAGAGCATTTGAAGAGGAAATAGAAAAGGCGAGTTTGAATCTGGCAAAAGTTATTTTGGATTTAATGGATGGTAAATGGTGTTATTTCATAATGGACTGATAAATGCTATGACTGGTGAAACTTTTAGCTTCTGCGAGGGGAGTTGAACTCTCGACCTTTACAGTAACCCTTTTGTAACTGATAATTATTAAAAATATAAAAAAAATAAAATTCTATATAAATTCTGAATTCATTTGGAAGATGCAGTTCTGCTCTAATTTTTCAATTTTAGTTATTGCAATTGATAAGCTATATATTTGAAAAATACTATTATTGTAGTTTTGATTCCTTGACTGTAGTATATTCTCCTTTATAGAACTGTTAACTACATATGCTTTTATGTTGTTTCTGTAACGCATAGGTTCAAGAAATACAAATCATTGATCCTTAAGCATGACCACTGTTTTTGAAGTGATGTGAGTACCATGCTAGCAACTTAGATAGCTGCTAAGATAGCTTGGTGTACAAAAAATGTTTTAGATTGGTATTAGAATATGGTTAAACTGAAGTTGAAAATAACCATTGGAAGATTGAAAGCAATGTACGACCCTTCATCGCTAGAATTGAAAAAAGGTTTCATCATTTTGTGGGTACAACTTTGGGATGAATAATACTTTTTGTTTTTCGGATATGCAGGTCTTGAGAAAGTGTTGGAAGTGAAACCTTTGGTTAATGGGAAAGAGATTATGAGTGTTTTGCAGCTTAAATCTGGATGGCCACTTATTAGGGAGTGGGTAAGGCAATCTTTATGCATCTAAGACCCAAAAAGTAAAAAGGCATCAAGTTCCAAATGCTAATTAACTCTTTACTTCACAGCAAAAAAAACTCATGGCAGCTTGCCCATCCCTCTGCGACAGCAGAGGAATGCCTTGGCTGGGAAGCAAACCTACTCAAAGCGTGTAAAGCTGGAGTCCGGCAATTCAGTCCATTGATCAGATATACTATAGTTATTGTTAGTTATTTGGATTATACATTTGGAAAAGCATTCTGAAGCCTACGAACATCCATTGGTGCCAAAGTTTGTTACGTTAGCAGTGAGACCGAATTGGAGTCATTTTACGGCAAAGAGATTTTATCTTCCAGTGGGAGTAAAGGAGGGCAAGGAAAGACAAAGATTCGGGTTAATGTGTGAATTAAAATTTTTGTATAGATCCTAAATCTGTCTATTAACTTATATTAGATGCTGACAGCTTGTAATATACACTCATTTTGTAGTGTCTAGTTTCAAATGTAATTATTATAATTCTCCATTTTTGATTTGGTTGTGAAGCTTGATGAGAAGGCATATGAGTAGCCTTGGCTGGGCAGATTTAATCACTTGCTACAAGGAAAAAAAATGTAGCAAGTGAGTTTTCCTGTGAAATTCAGTAAGATGGCTTCTGAAACAAAGAGATGGACATAAGAAATTGAGTAAAGGTGAGGTTGACACTAAAGCAAAAACAAAGCTTGAGAAAGGAGGAGACTACAAGTAACAACGACTTTGTGCCAATTAAATAAATCTTATAATTTATAAACTTACAAAAAATATAATTTATAAGCCACTGCACTAAATAATTAAATAACTGAATGCAACACGGCTAGAAAAGATATTCCAATGAACTTTATTCTTTCACGTAGAGCCATCAGATGAAAAAAATGTTGTTTTCAAAATATAAAGGGACATGACCCTAGAAAAGCTTCCAGTCAATATTGGCGATAGCCACAAAGACCAGAAAAAAAAAAAAAAATTATAATCACCGCCAAAACCTTATGATTTGTCCTTAAATTTTTTTTTTTTAAAAAAAAAAAGCATTCTCGAACACCGAAAGTAATAATGGATAATAATTAATCAATAATATTATGCTTACTCATTATCTTACTAACCATTTTACTAACTTGTGTAAATATAAAGCATAATACAGATACCATATATAATTTTAACAAAAGATAATAAAATGGTTAATAAGATCGTAACTAAGCCTAGCAATATTTATAATTAATTTATGTATCTGTCTTTATGCTCATTTCTTTTCTTCAGGAGAGAGTTTTAGTATTAGCTATGACCAATTTGATCCATGGTTTTCTATTTCAAAGTTTGTGAGAACTCCAAAGTATCTGATTGCTTCAAGACAAGTATGATGGCTTCTTCTTCTCCTCAAGTAAAGTATGACGTTTTTTTCAGTTTCAGAGATGCGGATACTCACGAGGGTTTTACCAGCCACCTCAATGCAGCTTTGTGTCGGCGAAAGATTATAACTTTTATGGACGATAAACGTAGAAGAGGAGATGAGATTTCACAGTCTCTTTTGAATACAATTGAAGGGTCAAAGATTTCAATCATTATTTTCTCTAAAGGCTACGCTTCTTCTAGATGGTGTCTTGAAGCACTTGTAAAGATTATAGATTGCAAGAAAATGCATGTTCAGATTGTGATACGTGCTTTCTATCATGTAGATCCTTCAGATGTGAGGAAGCAAACAGGAAGTTTTAGAGATGCATTTGCTGAGCATGAAGTACGATATAGGGAGAGGAAAGAGATGTTGCAGAGATTGAGGAATGCATTGACGGAAGCAGCCAATCTGTCTGGCTTTGATTCAAATTCCATCAGGTGACTGCTTTTGCTTTGATTTTATTTTCTCATTGAAGTTCTTAGTAGCTACTTTTTAAAATTTTTTTTTTTTTTTTTTCAATATAAATACATGTTTCAGTAGTTCGATGAAGACATACTACAGTAATTTTTAAATTCATCATAGACAGATCTTATTTTTTACCAACTTTTACTGTTCATGTTAATTAAGCTTTGAGATATGGAATACTTTAAACTATACATAATATATTTTAAGATATGGAATGACAACGATAAAATTCCACTTGATTCAGGGATGGCTCCGTACTCAAAGTGAGTTTGGGTAATTCAAATCCAATAATAAATCTTTGTTTTCTAAGAAAGATTTACTTCTTATGTGATAATACTCTATATAAAAATCACATTCAATTAAGAAACATAAAATTCAGCCAGAACTTGTATACATCCAACCATACAATTGATTTGGTACTTCTAGCAAAATTACATTTTAATTGGTTGAAAATAGAATTAGGATTTATGTTTATAATTGAAATAGAATTTTAGAAATAATAATACAAGGGTTTATTTATGATAGGATGTATATAACTCCTTTTTTTTTTTTTTTTTTTTAACTAATTTTTTTATAAAGAATAAAATTGTAATTAAGAAAAAAATAATAAATAGGATCTAATAAGATAATACGTGGCAAACCAACATACCAATATTTAAATGGAATTAAAATTATCTATTTATTTATTTTTATTTGTAAGCTTTATTACTCATACAATAGTCAATAGGTCATATAATCAATGTTGTTTCTTTACTAAAATTGTTTATCAATTAATATTTTGGTATTATTTCCACGTTTAATTTCATTATATTTATTATTCAAATTATAATTTTTTCTTTATATGTTTTATTAAAAAGAAATAACATTTTGTTACTTTATCTTATAAGTAAAATCAATTATATATATCACATACCATTTTGGTAATTTGTTTTTGTTGATACAGAAATCTACACCAACCAAAGAATTTCGATCGACTTTAACGGGATCGGAATGGATGTGCGCGTGATTATGGATAATCAGCGATAGACAAGTATTGAATACAATAAAGTAAATGGCAATGAGAATTTTTTAAGTGGTTCGGCGAGGTAAACTCTTAAGCTTACGTCCACTGTTTTTTTGTATTTATTGTGAGAGCTTACAATGAGAGTTCTGTAAAAATTTTGTAACCACTTTTCCATCATTTAAGGGAGTTTATATATAAGATTTGTACAAAGGAAAGAGCGAAAATAAAGGGATTATAATTGATCTGAACTGCAATTCCGATATTCTCGCGATTGGGCACTGTGATTGCGCATATATTGCTGTTGATCTAGTCATTCCTGTAATATTTAGGATTTGAAGTAATCTGGGAATTGACTGAATGATCATTCGGGTTATTTGCGACTAGCTTATACTAGGTCAAGCTATATATTGACGAGCTTCTGCTAGGTCAGACAATTGGTGGAGTCGGACTGATCCTGAGTCGAGTTACATTCTCGCGGTAGCCCAAGCTTGGTGGAAAAATCATACACAACAGTTTTTTAAATAAATAATTTTAAGTGATAACAGAATATCTATAAACTTACTGAGAGAATTTATATGATCAAGATGCCTTGATTTAAAAACTTCTGTATAAGCAAACAAGTAAATGATTTATTAAAATAACTAAATAATTAAACCTTATTCACGTATTTATAATTACATTCCATACATGACACTGATTTGCTTATGTAAATATTAAGCATACGTATATATATAACAATGACATCTTAATTAATTCATAACCATTCCTTTAGCAATGACTGCACTTTTAATGAAGTTGAAAGAATCTTCAAGATCAGCACACAACTGCCCAGGATCAGGAATTATCCCTTCATCAACTGATAAGGTGAAGGTGAAGGTAATTCTATTGGCGTCACTCATATCATGAATCAATAACCACTGCAATTAATTAAGGTTAGTTTATATTAATCGAAATAAAATAATAGACTTGAAAAAAGTAAGATCCTGACAGGAAATACTTACAGTAGGTTGCCCATAGCAACTTGGAGCAATATAGGCCCTGGATAGCCACAGAAACTGATTTCTTCTTGGGGACCAAAAACATTTGAGAAATACAATGTTGTTTGAGTTGGCAATGAAGCTAGCTGTTCAGGATTAATGAAGAACAGTTTATAATTAGTCTGGGAACCAAATTTGGTTTGTACTTTTATTTATATTTTGCAAGAATAAGTTTAATTAGTGTAAAGAAGAAAAGGCCGAAGCCTAGGAGATGAAAAGGAAGCAAGAGGAAACCAGGAAGCTCGAAAGAAGAGGATAGAAGCTAAATGAAACAAGAATAAGAGGATAAAAGCTAAAGAAGAGAGATGAAGTGGCCTAATGATGACCTGGAAAGAAGGCACAAATGTATGAGCAGAGTTATTATAAATCTCCATAGAAAGAGGTTTAAAAGAATTGTAGTACCTTCATACCCCGAAATTTATGTAAACATTTAACCAAGAAATGTGAGAAAGAAGCCTCTAGAGAAGCTTTGTCCCTATCCATGGTTGCCTTAGCTTGTCGAATATAATCTAATGGATCATCTCGTAACGCGATGTTGAAAGGGTAAAGCAAATAACCAATCTGGTTGCCCCACCTTGCTTTAGAACCCTCCTTCATCATATCATCAAACTCCTATAATTATTAAATATAGAATTAATATTCATATGAATATTGAGAATTTCCAAGTAAATAATAGAATATTAATCACTAAAATTGAGCATGAAATTTACACTCACATGGATGATGGATCCCTGGAGATCTTCCAAGGTTCATGAAAAAGGCTGCTCTAAGACGAATATTATGTGGAAGATCGTTACTTCCTTCTGAAGCTTCCTTCTTGATCTTGTTACACTCCCCTGCAGAGATTTTGGCTTTTATGTTAATTTGGCAAGAATATGCTTTAATAAATTAGAAATTAATTTTAACGTTGTAAGTATACCGTATTTCCGATTGAGACACTGAGACAAGCCTGCATTGGTGACTCCAATCATGACATCATTGATTGCCTATAAAAGCCCAATAAATACAAAATATTTGTAAAGGGTTAATTACTATTTTATGCCAATTAATATCCGCCGAAAGAGAGTTCCAATTTTTTTTCTGAAAATTCACAGATGTATATACAAATCGAAAAATTTAAATCAATTACTCTAAATTCAGTTTTGTAAGGATTCTTACAGTTCTCATCGCAGTCTTTACTAGCTTGACATCATCCAAACTCACTGATCTGCGAACAAATCGCCGAGGTTCGCTCAAGGAACCCTTGAGGGGCGTTTTAGTATCATTTAGGAGAGATAATGCCGTAGCAAGAAACATCACAACATCGACAAGAATATTCCAAAACAGCACGATAGCCAGCCATGATTTAATGAATTTTCCTCGAGACCGGCCAGCGGTTTTGCTGGGATTTACTTTCTGAATAATTGGAATGGTGGGAGGTTCCTCTGGATTACAAATCTTACGAGTACAAGTAAGAAAATAAGACATAAGCGAAACTCCATCACCAAGAGAGTGGTGAACTCGAAAAACAGCGACGGATTCAGCATCAGAAGTTCTAAGGTTGAGGAGATGGAGATCCCACACTGGCATTGACATTTTAATTCCAGTTTTAGTCAGATTTGATACAAACTTATCAGGTGATTCAATATTATTTGGATCCAGCATTGGAACTATAACATGTTTGTCTAAATCCACTTCTGTATTAACCCATTTTAGACCCCCTTTAACTGTCTCATCCTCAACCTGCCATTATAGTCAAATTAGCAAAATAAAGTCATATGAATTTTTTGCAACCTTTTTTACTCTTAGAGAAATTTTTTTTGCTCCTTAACCATAGAGAAGATTTAGACAGTTTATTAATGAAGATTGGTTACATGAAGCTGAGAAATGGTTCATCGGACACATAAATACGAAAAGACAAAGGCTTCGTTTGGCTCACATTTGGGAATACTAATATTAGTATTCCCAATAAACTTAAATAGTAAAATTGCAAAAACTCACAATATTATTCAACTTTTTTTAAACCCCCTAAATTTGTTAATTTAATTAAATACCCCCAAATATTTTTTTAGAAATTGCAAAAAACCCCAAAGAACCCACCCATATTTACGATTCGCCACCACCGCCGTAAAATGGTGAATCACGTATAATGGTGCACTACCGGCTGAATCTGGCCGGTAGTGCGTCGATCTAGCCTTTTCCGGCTAGATCCATGATGGATCTGGCCAGAAAAGGCCAGATCTAAGGCCAAAGATCGCCGCGGGACGGCCGATCTTTGGCAAGAGTCACCGCCAACGACGGCCAACACATTGTCGTCGTTGACCATCAACGACGGTCGTATCTTTGGCCATCGTTGACTAGCAAATCCTGCCAGATCCGGCCGTCAATGACCAGATCTAGTCGTAGATCTGGCCTTTGCCGACTAGATCCATCGTGGATCCTGGAAAGGCCGAAAAGGCCAGTCGGCGCAAGACCTAAGGCAAGATCCACCTCATGTGCCGATACGATGATTCTGGCCATCCTTCGGCGGTGGTGGTGGTCCGTCTATTTATTTAGGGTAGGTTGGGGGTGTTTTTGTTAACTTTTAATATTTTATTATAGGGGTTTTTAGTAAATAAACAAACATGGGGGGTGTTTAATAAATAAACAAATAGAGAGGGTATTTTTATTTATTTTCAAATCCTACATCATAATACTCGCCCAATTCAACTTTTTTTAACTTTTTTCCAAAAAAATTTCTAAAAAGTGTAAAAAAGTGAACCAAACAGAGCCAAAATGTTCACTGAATTTTTGTGTGTTGAAAATTGTAAAATTTTGTCTTTACGTATTTACGACACCGTCTATCAGAAATGATTTTTGGAATTTATGGAAGTCCACACAAGAAAATTTTCCAAAATGTGTATGAATAATGCTATATGCACTAACCAAAAACCATACAACCCAAGTACTAACTAATGTGGCAGACCTCTCTTATTGTCACGTTAGTTCCCCCCAAAAACTAAAAAAATAAAAATTTTAAAATTTTAATTGTTAATACTTGGATTAGTACAATTTGATTAGTGCACATAACATTACCCAATGTGTATTACCGATCACTAATAATCACAAAAAGATAAAAAGTTGAGTAAAATATTTTTTAGATTGGAAACGGTAAAATTTTGTCTTTTACGAACACTATGTACCAAGAGTAAGGTTCCTATTGGGTGTAAATGGGTATATAAGTTGAAATATAAGGCTGATGGTTCTTTAGAAAGGTATAAGGCCAGGTTAGTGGCTAAGGGATATACTCAACAGGCTTGGGTGGATTATGCAGAAACATTTTCCCCTGTAGTGAAAATGGTTACTGTCAGAACCATTTTGTCTTTGGCTACCATGAATGGTTGGCCTCTTATCAATTGGATGTGAATAATGCTTTCCTGCAGGGTGATTTGCAAGAGGAGATATACATGAATTTGCCTCAGGGTTTTTTTAAGCAGAGGGGCCAGAATATGGTTTGTAGGCTTCAAAAATCCCTTTATGGATTAAAACAGGCTTTTAGGGCTTGGAACTATAAACTTACACAAGCCTTAATCACTGGTGGTTTCTGTTAATCTAAATCAGATTACTCTCTTTTTATCAGAAGGCTTGGTTCACACATTGTTGTACTTTTGGTGTATGTGGATGACATAGTGATTACAGGAATTAGTACTGAAATGATTCAGCAAACCAAACAACTCCTGCATTCTAATTTCAAGCTTAAGGACTTGGGATTACTAAGGTACTTCTTAGGTTTTGAAGTAGCTAGATCATCTAAAGGGATTATTTTGTGTCAAAGGAAGTATGCATTAGAATTGATTTCAGAATTTGGATTATCTGGTTCCAAACCCTCCACAATTCCAATGGATTCCACTTTGAAATTGACATCTGTTGAATATGATGAAATGTTTCCTTCAGCCAATGATCCATTACTTCTTGACCCAAGTGTATATCAAAGGTTAGTAGGTAAGTTGCTGTATTTGTGTATGACTCGACCAGACTTGAGTTTTTCAGTTAATTTATTAAGTCAATTCATGCACAAACCTAAGGAATCACACCTGAAGGCAACTCTAGTTAAGTATGTCAAGACATCACCAGGATTAGGCCTATTTTTTTCCAAAGAAAAAACAAGATGACTTTGTCAACCTATTGTGACTCAGACTGGGCATCTTGTCTTATGACCAGAAAATTTGCAACATGTTATTGTGTTTTCCTTGGTAGGTCTCTAATATCCTGGAAATCCAAGAGGCAAGCCACCATTTCCAAATCCTCATCTGAGGCAGAATATAGAGCAATGTCTGCTACTGTGTGTGAGCTTCTTTGGCTGGTACAACTCCTCACAGAGTTTGATGTTTCAAAGTCTCAACTACTGCCTATTCCCCTATATTGTGATAATCAGTCTGCAAACCATATAGCTTCTAATCCCATGTTTCATGAGAGGACAAAACACATTGATCTTGACTGCCATATGGTCAGAGATCAGCTCAAACTTGGTCTCATACAAACTACCTATATTCCAACTGCAGAGCAACCAGCTGACTTATTGACTAAAGCACTTGGAGGTCACATTCATTCCAAGCTATTGCACAAGTTGGGGGTTCTTGATCTCTACCACCCTCCAACTTGAGGGGATGTTAAATATTTGTTATAACTGTAGAGAATCAGTTACTGTTTTAGTTTAGTTTACAGTTCAATTAGTTAGTTGTTTACTTGAGTTAGTTACAACCTGAGTTAGTTAACTAGTTAGTTGAGTTAATTTATCCAAATGTAATATAAATGCACTTGTACAGTAATAAGATGTGTATCAGTTGAATCAGTAAAGCAATATTTTTCTCCAAATTTCCTTCTGTTCACCGAGACTAAAACTCTTCAACACAGCTCGTGGCCTCTCCTTTTATAGAAAGACAATACATTATCTTACATCATTTCAACGCCATTCTTGATACGTAAACTAGAATCTTGTAGAATTGCATGAGAATAATAAAAAAAAAAATATATATATATCATGGTCAATGCAAAGGTATATAATGAGCCGAAAGATGATTTGATTTGTATAGACGTATACTCTATCGTGGCTTCATATTAATGGAACTTTTAAAATTAAGTGGCTATTAATTAATTGTGTTTTGGAGCCCAAATTCAACATGTATTAATTTTGAATAATACTACAAATCAAAGTTTATATATGAAGTCTTGCATACAAAGTGAATAAATGGATGATTGAAAATGAAAAAGCAATTAATTAATTAATGATGAATGAAGTTGAGAATACGAATTTGAGAGGAAGAAAAATGTTTACTGTTGAATCTTTTAATTGATTAAAGAGTACAGAGTTTACAAACTCATTTATATTTACAAACAATACACGTAAGTAATGTAAATTAGCACTTGCCATTTACGGTAGCACGTGTAAGTAATAGAAATTACAATTTTGCCAGTTTATACACTAATCCTAACATCTCCCCTTAAACCAAACTTCCATAAGCATGAAGTATGAACTATTTAATACCCTCATCTTAACATCTTCCCTTAAACTAAACTTCCATAATCTGCTCATTCCTAATCCCCACTACTGCACCATATGATAAACATCAAGCTAGTACTGGATCATCAGACTTTGCATTACAAACTGATAACTTCTCCAGAATTTAATCAACAACCACTGCGAACAGCATACGTAGTATCCTTCAAAACTTATCTTTAAACTTTCACCAAAGTCTGATAACTTCTCCAGAGTTTAATCAACAAACACTGCAAACAATTAATACTGCAAACAGCATACATAGCAGCCTTCAAACTCATCTTTAAACTTTCACCAAAGTCTGATAACTTCTCCAGAGTTTAATCAACAAACACTGCAAACAATTAATACTGCAAACAGCATACGTAGTAGCCTTCAAAACTCATCTTTAAACTTTCACCAAAGTCTGATAACTTCTCCAGAATGTAATCAACAAACACTGCAAAAAAAATTATTACACTCTGATGGCTTCACTACAGTCTGATAGCTTCACCAGAGTTTAGAACAACCACTGCAATCAGCATACGTAGTAGCCTTCAAACTCATCTTTAAACTCATCATTCAGAAGTTTCAGCAACTCCTTTTAATACTTTTAACTGACAATTCTGCTCCAATCCAATTCTGCACTACTTTAAAATTTCAAAATTATCACAACAACTTCCAAAACAACTTCCAAAAAAAACCTTCAAATCATCTTCAACTCAACATGCAGAAGTTTCAGCAAAATGCACATTAAATCAGAATTCTGACAAGTCTGCTCCAATTCAATTAAAAAAAAACTTTAGCAAAGTCATTTCAGACCCTTCAGCAAAATCATCTTCAACTCATCATTCAGAAGTTTTCAGCAAGAAGCACACAAAGCCAACATGCAACTCTTCTGAAACACCAACCAACCAGAATTGCAACTCTTCTGAAACACCAACCAACCAGAATTGTTAATACACAAAAATTCACAAATGAAACACAAGTAATCATAAATTCACAAATGATTAAACTGATGGAGTAGCTTTGACATTAAGCTTTTCTCGAAATGATACAAACTTGGAAGCTGGCAATGCCTTAGTAAGAACATCTGCTTTCTGAAATTCAGTAGGAACATACTGAACTTTCAATTTGTTTTCAGTAACTTGATTTCTCACAAAATGAGCATCAAGTTCAATGTGTTTTGTCCTGCCATGAAACACAGGATTTGAAGCTAAGGAACCAGCACTTTGGTTGTCACACCAAATGATAGGAATACCAACAAGTTGCACTCCAAGCTCAGTGAATAGGCTATTGAACCAGACAATCTCAGTTGAGCCCCGTGCAAGAGCTCTATACTCTCCTTCTGTAGAAGACAGAGCAACAACTCTTTGTTTTCTGGAAAACCATTGAATTAAGTTGGATCCAAGGAAGACACAAGACTACTAGTGGACTTTCTCATGCAAGCCGCCGCCCGACAAGACGTGAAACATTCCAGTTGAAACATATGACTTTTGGTGAAATGAACTCCATAGTTAGAAGTTCCTTTAATATACCTCAAGAGTCTCTTACAAGCCTGCCAGTGAAGCTGTGTTGGTGCCTTTAGAAACTGACTCGGTTTGTTCACTGAGTAAGCAATGTCTGGCCTGGATAGGATAAGGTATTGCAGGGCTCCAATTGTACTGCGGTAAAGAGCAGGATTGTCAAATGACTCACTGTCATCAGGGGTGAGTTTAGAACCAGCTGCCATTGGAGTAGAAACTGGTTTGCAATCAACCATTTTGGTTTTGATGAGAATGTCATTGGCATACTTCTCTTGGTTCATATAAAGGCCAGATGCATCTCTTGTAACCTCAAAACCCAAAAAGTATTTTAAAGAACCAAGAACTTTCAAAGCAACCGAGTGTTAAGTTTCGGACGCTTGAATCAACCGAGAGTGTTTCCTGTCAAGAGTATATCATCCACATATACTAAGACATACATGACTTGATCTTGACTATGGAAAATGAACAGACTTGGATCAGCCACTGAGTTCACAAAACCCCCAATCCGTAAATGCCGCTTAAGCTTGTCAAACCAGGCTCTTGGAGCCTGTTTCAATCCATAGAGTGCCTTTTTTTAATTTGCATACATGATGAGGGGTGGCGTAATCAACAAACCCTTCTCGTTGTAGCATATATACATTTTCACTAGGTCACCATTTAAGAATGCATTGTTAACATCAACTTGTGAATATCCCATTCATGGCTCACATAGACTAAGAATGACTCTAACAGTGGGTGATTTAACAACCTGGAGAAAGTTTCCAGTAATCAATTCCAGGGGGTTTGTTGGAAGCCTTTTGCAACTAATCTTGCCTTGAACCTTTGAATAGACCCATCACATTATGTTTCACTTTAAACACCCATTTACACCCTCTGGATGCATGTCTGGAGTCAGTGGCACCAATTCCCAGGTTTGGTTAGCTAAAAGTGCTTCAAATTCTGATTTCATAGCAGCTGTCCAAGAGGAATGAGAGAGTGCTTCTGAAACAGTGTTTGGTTCCTTGGTATCAAGGTGAGAGGTGGAGATAAGGGCAGTATTGTGAGCTTTAGCTTTGGATCTAGTGATCATGGAGTGAGTGTTTAGGGTTTGGGTAGGGATATTGGATGATGGAAATGATAAATCAACTATTAATGGGATGGTTTCAAAAGATGCATCAGAATCAATGGTGATAGGAGAAGTAGAGGTATTAGGTCCTAAAGATAAGTCATGCTTGTTAAAGATCTGATCCTGTGTGGTAGGACAAAGAGAAGATGAAGTAGAACCAGGGTGATTAGTCATTGATGCTGAAGAAGAAGAGATTTGAGAATGACTAATGGGATTATCAGGCACTGCAGAACCAGAACCAGAATTGGGAATATGCCAAGGAGACTGAAAAACAGAACTAGAAGAGGACTGTATGGAATTCGAGTGAGAAGATGAAATACTGGAAATATGTGAATTTGATAAAAAAGGAAAGTCCATTTCATCAAATTTAACACTTTGACATATATAAATTCGACCACTAGGAGCAAGACACTTGTATCCTTTGTGTTGCAAGCTGAAACCAATAAAAGTACATTTAGTGGTATGAAAATCAAATTTGTGATGGTTATAGGGCCTAAGGAATGGATAAACAGCACAGCCAAAAACCTTTATGTGAGAATAGTTTGGGAGCTGATGAAACAGTTTTTGAAAAGGAGAAAGATTAGAGAGCACTGAAGAGGGCAGTCTGTTAGTTAGGTATGCTGCAGTTTGAAAGGCATGCCACCAGAATTTGAGGGCATATGAGCTTGTGCCAGTAAGGTTAGACCTTGCTCAATAATTTGTCTATGCTTTCTCTCTACTCTACCATTTTGTTGGTGGGTGTGAGGACATGGATGTCTAAAAGTAATACCATGTTGAGCAAAGTAAGGTGCAAGACTCCTAAATTCACCTCCCCAATCTGTTTGAACACATTTTAAGTTTGAACTGAATTGTCTCTCTACTAGCTTATGAAACTGAATGAAGACAGAATAGGTTTCAGACTTAGTTTTCAAGGGAAAGATCCAGGTAAACCTACTGTAATCATCCAAAAACTGGATGTAATACCTAAATCCCTCAGGTGAAGAGACAGGAGATGGCCCCCAGAGATCTGAGTATATCAGATCAAGTGGTTTAGTTGACTGAGAAGAGGACCTAGGATAAGTAGACTGTTTTAATTTTCCAAATTGACATGCTTGACAAAAGGTGTAATCAATCTTGGATGAATGAGGTACTTTAAGATCAGTTAGTATTTTAGTTAGAACAGAACTATTTGGATGTCCTAGTCTCCTATGCCATAGCATAACATCAGTTCTTTGAGCAGGAAATAATTGTAAACCATGCATTTTATTTCTATCAGAAGCAACACAAAAGGATACATTTTCAGAGTTATATTCTGTATCAGTATGGACAGAATTAGATGCTACAACAGAAGGCTTATTACAAGACAGACAGGGTTGGCCAGCAGAAAAGGCACAACCTGATAGACTCTTAAGTATTTGTAGACACTAAAGGGGACAAGACAAGTCGTTGAAAGAAGGCCGAATTATTATTATGAAGTCGGTGATGAAGTGCCGCCAAGTCTTCAGCAGATTTGAAGGAAGTAGGGAATGAGGGCTGAAGTTGATATAGACCATCCTTAAGTAACCCTTGAAGAAGAATGGCTCTGGAAGTCTTGTCCTTAACCACACAGTAATCAGAATAAAATTCAACAAACACTTCATTATCTTTAGTAAATTTAGATATGCTAAGTAGGTTTTTTGTAATTGTAGGGACATAAAGTACATTTCTAAGATGCAATTTCCTACTAGGACAAGATAACCAAGAGGAACCAATATGAGAAATTGAAAGGAACTCACCATTTCCCACTTGGAGCTGTTCACTGCCAGTGTAGCTAGTGCTTGTTGTTAGCTGCCCAAAATCAGAAGTGACATGGTCTGTTGCTCCAGAGTCCATGTACCATGCTGCATCCTGAACAGCTGAGGTGTAGCAACATAATTGATTGCTGCAGGATATGGTTCTGAGTATGAGTCTGAGATTGAGCCATGAACACTTGACTGTTTGTGTTGGCAGGTCCAGATCCAGAGGATTGATGTGTTGGTGGGGTAAAATCAGAAGACAATTGTGTGTTGTACTCCTTTGAAGCCTGAACTGAGGATCCTGAATGCGTATCAGTACCAGTGTAGAGATTCAGAGATCCAAAGTTGGAACCTTGTGACAGTCCTGATTGTGGATAAAAGGATGGTCTTCCAGTAGGAAAAACAGGTGATCCTGTAGGCTCAACATTTCTTCCAAAATTTGGAGAAGCAAAAGTATGGCTTATATTGTTCCTGACATGTGCATTGTTACCAGTAAAGTGCACATCAAATCTGTGGTAACAATGCAGAGCTAGATGTCCCGTCTTCCCACAGACTTGACAAACAAATCTGTTTCTACCACCTATTCTACCTCGGCCTCTTCCTCCAGTAACATGACCAGATTGATAAAGATAATTCTGATTAGAAGGGGTGTAGTACACAGGATAAGTTTGATGTGCAGACTGATTTGCAGTAAAATGAGGTGGTACTAGGTTATGTGTTTGCTGTAAAGATAATGGATGTGTGTGTGAGGAAGACTGAGAACTTTCTCTTAGAAAGGTTCCATTTGCATCCAATGATGACTTGTTTCTGTTACTATCAACACTTAGATTTGCAACATTAGCAGAGATCCCGTGAAACTCAGATTGCATAGCTGAGGTCAGTGCATTATTTGCCTTTTCTAACCTAAGCTCCAGTTCCTGCAGAATTATTTGAGCTTCCTGAACTGAAATAGGATCTAATCTAGACTCTAATCTAGTAGTAATGTTCACAACAGCTGCGTCATAGTCAGAATCAAGACCATCTAAGATGAAATTTAACAATTCTTCATCAGTAATCATAATTCCACTTGAGGATAAACTCTCAGCAAATCCTTTCATTTTAAGAAAGTAGTCATGCATACTAAGGTCATATTTCTTTGTATTTTGCAGTAAGGTCTTAATATGTAGTGTTTTAGCTCGTGACTCAGTAAGAAATTCCTTTTCTAGAGTGAGCCAAATCTCAGTTGACAATTGACATTTAGAGATTATCGAAAAGATTGACTCTGAAATGGACGACAACTGTAACCCGGCTTCCGACGAGGAGCTTGTCTGTCTTCTTCCAGAGGTGGTATTCCGGATTAGGTTTTTTAACAACTTCAGAAGTTAATCCATCTGATTGAACTCGAACGAAGGGCGCTGGACAAGCAATCATTCCGGTGAGATGATCCTCAAGATAATGAGCTCCTACTGCAAACAGTATTTGCGATTTCCAGAATCTATGATTATTTCTGGTGAGTTTAGGGTTGATTACAGGGAGTGTGTTTGAGGTTATTGTAGTTGAGCAAGTGTGATTGCTGAAATCAGAACTATGCTTTTGTCCAGATTGAGCTGAATCTTTATCAGATTTGTGGTGTGGAGAAGAATTTGAAGAAAAATCGGCCATTGACGTTAGTCAGTGGCTCTGATACCAAGTTGAGAATACGAATTTGAGAGGAAGAAAAATGTTTACTGTTGAATCTTTTAATTGATTAAAGAGTACAGAGTTTACAAACTCATTTATATTTACAAACAATACACGTGTAAGTAACAGAAATTAGCACTTGCCATTTACAGTAGTGCACGTGTAAGTAACAGAAATTACAATTTTGCCAGTTTATACACTAATCCTAACAAATGATATTTTAATTATTTATTAATGATACATCACTTTGTATACTAATTTTGTAGGTATAATAGTACTGATTAATTTTTCAATAAAGTAAGAAGCATGGCACGATGTTAATTACTAAACTGAGAAACAATTTAAACATGAGATGCATAAGCATTAATAACATCTTCAATTTTATTAATTTAACCAACGAGTAGTTGAGAAGTAAAGTTGGACCCCAGCCTTTTCTATTATGAGTAAACAAATTAAAATTTGTTATAGAAATTGGATACAATTGTGAAGCTCTTCCTGTAAATGGGATTGATTACGAAGGTTAACCATATCACATGTTTTGTTGAGGAGATTATGCGAACCATGGTATTTAAAAAATTCTCTCAAATATCATTCCATATGTAACATATTCTTGTCTCGTACATATAGATATCATTTAATCCTAATAAAAAATGATAATAATAATAAGGCCACGTCGATGTCATTTAATTCTGATGGGATACTGTGACTCTTTATATAAAATTTTTTACTTGTAAATTTATTTTTTTTAATCTGGAAAAGTTATTAAAAGATAAATATAATTGTATGAAGAAATGTGAGTTTGATCAGAAATATAAATATGAGTTTCTTTTTTTTTTTAAAGAATAAAATATTTCATGTATGTACAACCTATTTAGAGGGTGAAGACTAATTTAAGGGTACGGGAGAATATTGAGTTATATATAGGATCTGGGATGTAAAAAGATTGATTAAACATCATGGGTTGGTGTAGAAATTTAGATTGTTTCCATTCTATTAATTAGCATAAGGGGTGTTGTACTTTTGTATATCGATCATTGCTTATAGTACTAGTGGAATAACGTTAAATATTTTGTACTATATTCAATTATTCATACATGTTAATCTCAATGTTTGCTATTATTTTTGCTAAGTGAACTCCCAGCTATAATAATATTCCTTACAACAATCATAGCATAGTCATATTTCTGATCTTATTTACTCCTAACAATAATTATATTCCTCAAAGGAATCATAGCCATATTCCTGAATTTATTTAATCCCTTGTATACTATGATCCCTGATCTTATCTATCCCTTTATCAATAATGCTACAGACACCGAAATCTTACACCGACTTACGTGTCTCGTGACTCACACCAGACACGTTTCACGTTCAAATTTTTTTTTCTAGTGAACGGTCGTTCATCAACTATGGACAACCGTTCACTTACATGGACTCTCGTCCATATTATATGGACGGAAGTCCATTTACTATGGACGAGGACGCCCGTTCATCAGTAAATGAAATAAACAATATAAACGAAAATAATGGACGATCGTTCATAGGTTATCGACGATCGTCCCTAAATAAAGGACGGGCGTCCACAGATAATAGACGCCCGTCCAATCTTTAAATAATAAAATTTTTATAAACAAAATTAATGGACGGATGATCATAACAATGATTTTAAAAAATTAAAAAAAATTAAGAGACGGCCATCCATAACTGATGAACGGGCGTCCCTAATTTTTTTTTTTAATTTTTTAAAACCATTGTTAATGGACAATACATTGATTCTGAGACATCCCCATGGTCACACCGATTATCACTGAATGAAATATTACCCCTATCTCCAAAACTTGTGACACGATTGCTTTAAGCTTTGCTAATTCTTCACTTCTATCTCTCGATAACAATATTATGTTCACCCAATTCAATTGATCTCCCCAACTCAACTCCTTTCTTCGCCGGAACTACGGTTTTGTCATGTGCCCTGATGAGCGAGTAAATCTCTTTATTAGGACTCATATGGCCGCTGCCACCGTGGCTGTCAATATGGGTTTTATTTTCTGTATCTCTCCTTGTGAGAGTTGCTCCCTTTATATAGAAGCTGTCGGGCTAATTACAAGGCTGAAAATTAGCCATTACACAGGACTATGCAAGGTAAGAATCAACGCCTATCAATTCTATGCATATATACAATATACTCTTCTATATATAGCTAGACTAAAAAAGGATAGAATATATGTCGCCTTTATAGACTAGGCCAAAGACATATCCAATCATACGCTAACATCCCCCCTCAAATTGATGCTGGGCGATCAAGAAGCATCAATTTGTCAATCAAGAACTGATGGCGAGGACGAGAGAGAGCCTTGGTGAAGATATTAGCAGTTTGGTATTCAATGGAAATATGTGGAAGAGTAATCTCCTGGCGAGTAAAGGCTTCACGAATGGAATGACAATCCACTTCAATATGTTTGGTGCGCTCATGAAAACAGATTGGCAACAATCAATAGCACCGGTATTATCAAGATGAAGAGGAGTAGGAGTAGTGGGAACACTGAGTTCGCCTAACAACCCTCGAAGCCATACAATTTCAGAACAGGCAGACGACATAGCCCGATATTCAGACTCGGTGGATGACTTCGAGACACGAGCTTGCTTCTTACTCTTCCAAGAAATGAGGGCATCGCCAAGAAACATACACCAACCCGTAATAGAATGACGAGTATCCACACAACCAGCCCAGTCGGCATCACTATAACCCTTCAACTGTAAAGAATTCCCTGAGGGAAAAAACAAGCCGCCACCAGATGTCCCTTTGAGATATCGAAGAAGACGACGGACAGCAGCCAAATGTGTCTGGCATGGAGCCTACATAAACTGACTCACCTGTTGAACAACAAATGAGATATCAGATCGAGAAATGGTCAAATAATTCAAACTACCCACCAGTTGCCGATACATTGAAGGATCAGATAAGGGATCACCATCCGCCTGACACAGCTTCAAATTGACCTCCATAGGTGTAAGAACCGAATTTCCGTCTTGAAGGCCTGCTAAAGAAAGAAGGTATTGGGGTGTACTTATGCTGATGTAAGAGCGTGCCATTCGGACAATGTTGAACCTCAAGTCCAAGAAAATATTGCAGTGGACCAAGATCTTTCATATGAAATGAAGATTTGAGGCGCTGTTGGAGCTAGTCAATTAACTAGTGATCAGATCCAGTAATCACAATATCATCGACATACACAAGAAGTGTAACGATCCCAAGGGTAGTCTTGTGAAAGAAGAGAGAGGAGTCATACTGACTCTGAGTAAAAGTGAAATCCAGTAGAGTAGTACGAAACTTCTCAAACCATGCCCGTGGTGCCTGCTTCAAGCCATACAAAGACCGCTTTAAGCGACAAACCTCAACAGAAGAGGAAGGAAACAAGCCAGGAGGAGAAGACATAAATATTTCTTCCTTCAGATCACCATGTAGAAATGCATTCTTCACATCCATCTGGCGAAACGACCAACCTTTCGAAACAGCAATGGCCATAACAATACGGACAGTAGTCATTTTGGCCACAAGAGCAAATGTTTCCTCATAATCAAGCCCATACTCTTGCCGATTCCCGAGTGCCACTAGACGAGCTTTATGTCGTTCGATAGAGCCATCAGCACGTAGCTTGATGGTGTAGACCCATTTGCACCCAATAGGCTTAACTCTAGGAGGACAAGGGATGATGTCCCATGTCTGATTGTCCTGAAGAGCCTAAAGTTCGTCCTGCATAGCTTGGTGTGCCAACACTCTCGAGTAGAAGCCTGAGAATAAGACTTAGGCACAAAAGTAGTATCAAGAGTAGCCTGAAGAGCGGAAGAAGAAAAACCATACCAATTTGGGGGCCGGGAAACCCTAGTAAACCGACGGGGCTCATGCAAGACAGGATCAGGTGGCTTCAGAGGAAGGAAGAAGCAGTGGGCGATGTCGCTGATACACAATACCTGGCTTAAAACGAGAAGGAGTACTAGACACATCATCAAAAGCAGGAAGTGAAATAGAGGAAGAAACAAGATTACTACGAGACGGAAAGAAATATTGATTTTCAAAAAAAAAATCATATTGCGAGAAATACGAAGTTTGTTAGCCTCCGCATCATAACACACAAATCCTTTATAAGAGTTGCTATAGCCAAGAAAAGCACATCAAGACAGGGCAAGAAGCTTGTGACGCTTCAATGGGAGGTAAGTGAACAAAACAAACGCAACCAAAAACATGCAAAGTATTGTAATCAGGAGGAACACCAAACAAACGAGAATATGGAGAATCAAGATGCAAGGTAGGAGAAGGGAGACGATTAATCAAATATATAGCTGTAGATAATGCTTATACCCAAAATCTAGTAGGGACAGACGATTCAAGCATCAATGTACGAACAACATCTAAAAGATGTCTATTCTTACGCTCGGCGATGCCATTTTGTTAAGGGGTGTAACGACACAAACGCCGAGAAAGAATACCCTTTTGTTGGAGAAAAGATTGAAAAGCATGAGACATGTATTCTCCCCCAGAATCTGAACGTAAGATCTTAATACAGGTAGAAAATTGGGTTTGTACATAGGC
Organism: Pistacia integerrima; assembly: GCA_026225825.1. Lineage (NCBI taxonomy): Eukaryota > Viridiplantae > Streptophyta > Magnoliopsida > Sapindales > Anacardiaceae > Pistacia > Pistacia integerrima. The sequence goes on along the minus strand of CM047745.1, from coordinate 15,585,965 downwards.
AACAAAAGTTTTGAAGGTTAAAAACACATCAGCTTTAGAACGAAGAAAATAGACCCATGTGAAACGATTGTAATCATCAATAAATGTCACAAAATACCTGTATTGAGCATGAGAAAGAACAGGACTCATACCCCAAACATCAAAATGAATAATTTCAAAACATGTAGAAGCACGACTACCTTGCAAAGGAAAAGGTAAAGATTTGCTTTTTCCTAGTTTACAAGGAGCACAATCAAAAGACAAGGAAGAAAACTTATTTGTATTACTCAAATAACCATGTTTCATAAGATGTGTCAAAATGACAGTGTTGGGATGACCCAATTTCTTATGCCAAAAATGGCTATTATTATTAGCAATAGCAGAACAACCAGCAGAAATTGAACGAGGAACAAAAAATGACTGAAGAGGAAAAAGACGTCCCACTTTAGGCCCCTTCGCCATCTCCTGTCCCGATGCTTGATCCTACACATGACAACCAGAATGATCAAAATGAATAGAACAATTATCTTCTACTAATTGTCCAATAGAAATGAGATTGGCAGATAAATCAGGAGACACGAAAACATTAGTAAAGGAAGACCCTAGATTTCCAACCGCAGTAATGGGAAGAGAACTGCCATCAACGATCTGAATATGCTGCTCACCATCATACTTACGAACATCTTGTAAAGCTGTCAAACTGCCACTCATGTGATTGGAAGCTGCAGAGTCAATTAACCAAGGAGAAGTAAGGAGATGTGTCTTACCTTGAAGACCAAGAGCAGAAAGGGCATAAATAATCATTTGTTGAACCTGTTTAGGAGTAATGTTGGAAGAAGAACTTGGTACAACGGGCAGAGGGAAGATATAGGCACAAAAGCAAACTGAACAGTAGAATGAAAAGCAGGAGCGATCGATTTTTGAGGGCGTACACGACAATCCTTAATGATATGACCCTCATTCTTACAATAATTGCAGCATTTCTTGTTGCAATATTTTTTCAATGTGCCCAATTTCTTTGCAACTATAACATTGTGGTGGAGATCTGGATCGTCCTCTACCTTGAGTAGCGTATGCCATATTAACCATCTCAGAACCACCAATGTCTTGATCAAGGCCAAGCTGTGAGGCGAGATGTTATTCTTCACACAAGAGTTCACCTAAGCAAATGTCCAAAGAGGGGATAGGTGTGCGATTGATTAACCCAGCTCTTACACTTTCAAACTCGGGTCTAAGCTTCATCAAGAATTGATCCTGCTGGCTCTCAGAGTGAACTGTTTGTAGTGCTACCAAAGCTGCTTCGGGAACCTGAGACTGCACCAACCCAGAATAATCACTCCATAGATCTATAAAACCAGAATAAAATTGCTCAATAGAGAGGTTCCCCTGGCGATAGTTTCCAATGTCCAACTCCAATTGAAACTTTCGAGCAGAATTATCTTGATAATAAATTCGCCGACGATAATTCCACATCGCCTTAACAGTAGTGAACCCACGAAGATTATTGACCATATGAGGTTCAATAGAGTTGAGTAGCCAGGAAGCAATTTTAGCATCCTTGCTTTCCCATAAACTAAGTTCCTTGGGATCAGTTGGGGCCTTAGAAAACCCATCCAAATGACCCCATAACTCCTTCCCTTTCACAAACATCCTGAACTAAAATTCCCAACTGGCGTAGTTCTTGCCATTAAAGCGAACAATAGAATTTTCTCTAGACATAATAACCACAAAAAAAAATTGATAGAGTAGAGAAATCACAACAGTTAGTGGAACAAGAATTGCAACAGCCCAACAACACCAAAAAAAATGCCGATAGTCACACACCCAAACCAGAATTGACCGGAATTGCAGAATTGACCAGAATGCGACAAAATTATAATTAGAAAGTATAAACTTGATTCACCAGAAATACCCCTCCAGAATCTGTCAACAATCACCAAGAATTCATCAAAACCAGAAATACTCCAGCCGACAACCACCAAGCAACAGAAAACCAAGAACCAAAAGCCACCAAGCAAGACGCAAAAAAAAATTACCGAAAAGAAAACAAGAGCTCTGATACCATGTCAATATGGGTTTTATTTTCTCATATCTCCTGTGAGAGTTGCTCCCTTTATATAAGCCGTCAAGGGCTAATTACAAGGCTGAAAATCAGCCATTACAAAGGACTATGCAAGGTAAGAATCAACGCCTATCAATTCTATGCATATATACAATATACTCTTCTATATATAGCTAGACTAAAAAAGGATAGAATATATGCTGCCTTTATAAACTAGGCCAGCACATATCCAACTGTTAATTCAGCTAACAGTGGCTATGTTCAAGTGGGCACTCGTAGTTATATCAATGAACAAAGCCAACAGGGCGCCGATTAAAGTAACCAAACCCAAAAAGGGGAAGTCTTTCCATGGATGTTTTTTTGCTACTTGGCAATCAGAGAGAGCTTCATAAGCGTCTGGGAGGACATGGACAAGAGAAGTGGAGAGAATTACAGAGGCGAAGCACTTGATTATCAAAATAGCTTTATCGTGAATCGGGTTTGCCTTGGAAAAGCTGGGCCAACACAACCGGTAAAGAGATACCTATGACACTCGTGAAGAAGATGATAAAGATTGATATGAACTTGAGATGAGCCGCTTGCTTTCTTGCTTCGCATGCCGTGGTTCGATCAGTATGGCCTGACAACCCGCCATGGCTCTATCTCTCGATAAACTTGTGTGAGAGAGAGAAGGTTTAGAAAGATTTGATGTGGCTTTGTCTTTATGTAGTAATTGACCCGCCGAAAGAGAGACGATGAAGATGTATGTGTGGATTCCACTATATGCTTCAAGCATGGTGGGGTAATTGAGGTTTAGTGCATGGATAATGCCCATTTATGTGAGGACATTTTGAAGACATTTTTTTTTTTGGTGGTATTATGAGTATATTCTTTATGGACGGGCATCCATACATTAGGGACGCCCGTCCATAAGTTATAGACGGGCGTCCAAAGTTTTTAATTTTTATTTTTTATATTTACATTATGGACGAGCGTCGTCCATACATTAGGGACGCCCATCCATAAGTTATAAACGGGCGTCCCAAAGTTTTTATTTTTTATTTTTTTATATTTACATTATGGACGGCGGTCCCTTATTTCCTTGCTGTCTAAAATTAAAGGACGGCCGTCCATAACTGATGAACGGGCGTCCCTACTTTTTTTTAATTTTTTAAAACCATTGTTAATGGACGGGCGTCCATTAACATATGAACGCCCGTCCATTAATTTTGTTTATAAAAATTTTATTATTTAAAGATTGGATGGGCGTCCATTATATGTGGACGCCCGTCCTTTATTTAGGGACGGCCGTCCATAACCTATGAACGGTCATCCATTATTTTTCTTTATATTGTTTATTTCATTTACTGATGAACAGACGTCCTTTAAATGGGGACGCCCGTCCATAGTAAATGGACGGGAGTCCATGTAAGTGAATGGCCATCCATAGTTGATGAGCGGTCGTTCATTAGAAAAAAAAATTTTGAACGTGAAACGTGTCTGATGTGAATCACGGGACACGTAAGTCGGTGTAAGATTTTGGTGTAGAATCCCAATGTCCGTAGCATTATTGATCCCTTTATAGTATACTTTTTAGTTAATCAATTAGTCCCCCTAAGGTATGATATAATTACAAATATCCCCTTGAAGTTTCTGAAATAACAGAAATCTCTTTGCTATTAAGTTTTAGCTGTTTAAATAAACAGTAGGAGAACAAGTCGGTAATATTGACTAACACATTACAATATAGATTTTAATAACTCATTACAATATAGATTTTAACAACTAATTAATAGTTCATTAACTATAGGGGAAATCAGTTATTTCAAAAACCTTAGGAAAATTTTGTAATTATATCATACCTTAGGGGGACTAATATATATATATAAGATTAACTCTATATTTTTATTCCTATTAAAGTTAAATTCTTTAACTTATTTAATCTCTTGCGGAATTGTATTCTGCTTTAAACAAATTTTCCTTAGAAAGAATATATAAACTCACAAGAAATCTTTTATAAGACAAAACAAGCCAAGAGGTCCTAATAAATTTCTATTTTGGTAAGACTTCCCAACACCTTTCATAAATTGTTTTAAGATTATTTTTTATAGCGACGAAATTCCATTTCATCTCTATAATACATCATTAATGACCAATTACTTTGTCATTAATACATTTGATTGGGCGACACAAATTCTATTTCATATGAGTTGGAGGAGCCATATTATGAAAAAGAAAAAGAAATATAGAAATTTTATTAAGGCTTTAACTTATTTTATTTATCATCCTTAAATCAATTTGTTAGTTGTAGTATTGTATTAATTGTAATCAATTTTTTTTTTTTTAACTTATTTATTAGAATACGAGTATGAAAAACATGAAGAATAATATAGACTGAAGCTAAATTAGTTCATTCTCGATCATTAATCTAAGAGAAAAAGTGTACAAATTTAAAAGAAAACTTTTCGTATTGATTAGGAAGAAGATGGTGATGTGGCTTGCATTCCTACTTAATTACGTTTTTTTTTTTTTTTAATTATTGGTATAATTCTTCAACCACCATGACATTACATTGACTAGAGCACATTTAAAATATTAAACAAATATTACCACATATTTTAGAAATTTTGAACAATTATAATCACTTAAATTTGAACGACTAAACGTTTTCCATCAAAAAAGTTTGTAACATTTAAAAGATTTATTTCGGTAATCAAATTGATTAATAAATTACTAACCGTTCGGAAAATTAATCTTTCTATACAGTGAGGGACTACAAATTTTTGTACGAGGAGCAGCTTAAAGAACATTAATGTTAAAAATATATTGCATAATTAGCTCATTAACAATGCTACAAAAGTAATTAATATATATTCTCTAAATTTTATAAAAATTTAATATATGAATTTCAAAGTTTCATATTAGGAGATAACAACTATTATCTGTAAATGATAAAATTTACGATTGATTTGGAAGGGACGAATCTTATGAGAAGTGAGTCACTAACAATCTGACAGACCTGCACAAAGAGAGAAAAGGGAACATGAAGGCTTGGTGACATCGGTGTGGTATTTGTCGTTGACACTCTAATGCTCAAGTTAGCACGGTTAAATGTATTTTAGTAAGGCTGAGGGTGAGAAGAGTTTACCGTAATAATGCGGCTAGGGCTAAACTAACACAAAGTGGGCTTTGTGGTGGCTGAGGGCGGTGAAGTTAATCGAAACTAAGCTTCACGGCAAGAATTTAGGAGCTAAAGCTATGGAGAGGGTTTGCCCCTATTTATATAGTGAATCAAAGAGGTTGGAGTCCCAGTAGGACTCTGAATCTTATTTGGTAGAGGAGTTTCAATTAGGAATGAAGTCTTCAAACTTGCCTTTATCAGATTAGGGTTACCACTTCAAGTAAAATTATGGATCTTGATTGAAATGGAAAGTAAATAGGATTCTGATTTTTATTTTAGGACGAATGTGGGCTAATAGGCTAGAGTCCGATTTAACTTAACTTGTAGGATGATCCAATTCATAAAGTGACCAGCTCACAAGGTGGATTTAAGCGTAGGTTCAATTGGAATTGGGTTAAGGCACTGGACTGTTATATGTTTATTTGGTTATTAGATCTCGTCAGACCTAATATGATTTTTGGCCATACATTATCCTTTGTCCAAAATTCTTCAAATTTATTTTTCATCGTAACAATTGAGATGTTAATTAATTAATTTTTAGAAAAGTAAAGCTAGGAAAACGCAAAAAGAAAACGAATCATGATTATATTGATTGTATGATATGTCAATTAAAAAGTAATAGAATAAGGAAGAAAAAAAAGATTGATAACAATTTCCAAAACAAAAAAACCCAGTTTGAGATTAATATGGATACAAAAATATGGGCCAACGTGGGTGTTTTTTTTTTTTTTTAGTTTTTAGTTTTAAATTTTAAAAGTTTTTGAAATTATCTTGTTTGAAATTTCTTTAGCTTATGTGTCAGCTTATGATTGGATAAATATTTTTTAGTTTAATTTTTTAATTTTTGTTTTTGTTTTTACTTTATATCATGTATAATTACTTATTTGCCCAAATCTGTTGTTAACTGTAATAGTGACTCACTGTTAACTGCTCATAAATTCTATGATTATTTGAAACTTATATCTTTTTTTTTCCCCTTATTCTATTACTTTTTAATTGACTTATCATACAATCAATATAATCATGATCGCGTTTTTCTGTTTACGTTTTCTTAGCTTTACTTTCCTAAAAATTAATTAATTAACATCTCATTTTAGGGTCACAAGAGTAATACTGTCTTAGTGATATCAATAATTAATCCCATGTAGAGTAAGCTATACAAAATTATAAAAGGAAAAAAGAAATTGATTATAGATGGGTCTGAAGCTTCTTAACTAGGTTTTCTATCAGACTAAAATGTTATGATTTTTTTTGCTTCTAAAAAGAGCAATTAAACAAATTTAATGAATTAAAGTAACAAAACAAAGGATAAATTCATACTATAATGTACGACCACATAATTAAAAGAGTGCAATATATATTCTAAAAGGTGAAATTAAAAAAAAAAATACTGAAATCAATTTTTTAAGGTGGTTAAAAATGTTAAGAAAATATTTAAAGGAAATGAGCAAAGTCTTTTAAAATTACAGGAAATGTGCCAAACCTTTCTTTTGCATTAACTTCCTATTGCATATGTTTTGCTTAATTGATTAAATAATTATTTTCCTTCCACAATATCATGTACTATTAATTGTTAAAAAAATTTTAATTGATTGATCTTAGTGTTAGATGTTTATTATTGTAATGGAGTGGTTCTAATCGCCCCCACATTCAAGCTAAGAAAGTCCCACTCCTTATATAATAGAAATCAGGTATGTTGAAAGTTGAGATACGTATTTTTAATCAAAAAAACTTATTTTAGTAATTTCTACTTTATGTGACGGCCAAGTTGTCATCCCACCCTACAAGCTTAAGTGAGTAGGTGAAGATTCAATATTATATTAATAGGAAAATAATACAATTACTAAAAAGAGTACACCGAATTCATACACCAAATGACGTGATGCAATTCTGATCGTCGATTAATTATGAGTTAATATTAATCGACGGTTAAGATTGCGTTACGTCATTTGGTACATGAATTCAGTGCGCTCCTTTCGTTAATTGTAGCATTACTCATATTAATACTTTAAGGGGCTCTCCCACATAAAACTTGAATTTTTTTTTTTTTCATTGTCTTTTATCTAATTGAATGTAAGGAATTGAAATTCAGACCTTTGACTCTGGTATAGACATGTTAAGTTATCATTCCAAGGAAAAACACAATCCAATCAATACACCATACCAAACACATTTGTAATAATACTAAAATGAATGAGAATATGTAATTACTGAACTAAATATAATGTTGAGTAGGGGTGAGTGGTTCCGGATACCCTGCATTTTCCAGGGGAACCGAAATCGCACAGTGCAAGTTCCCAAAAAAAGGAACTGGAACCGGAACTAGAACCGCACAGTGTAGGTTCTTAAATTCAAGGAACTGGAACCTAAAATGCAGGTTTTGGTTCCTTCCCCGGGTACCCTGTAAAAAATAATCACCCCCCTATTAGTTTAAAAAATGACAAAAATACCTTAAAAGTTTACAAATACACCCTTAACAAATTTTGATTACCCGTTCATTTATGTCCAATATAACTTATAACCTGTAATCTCTAGACACTTGAATTCAATCAATTAATCACAATTCACATAAAATTCGTCAATCAAAACCAAAACACAAACAATTATTCATCACAATTCACATCAAATAACTTTACCCAAATCATTGAAACAAACAACAGTATAGAAAGTTAGAAACTGTCACCAACTTTTTTTAATGCTATAATTAATTAAGTAATCATACTATAATGTAATGTTATAGTAAATTAAGTAATCATACTATAAATTTTTAATGTAATATTATAATTAATTAAATTTTTAATCATTCAATTAAGTTTGTACTAATGTATATAATGAAATGTTATAACTAATTAAGTAATTATACTATAAAGCTAAAATGTAATGCTATAATTAATTAAATTTCTAATTATTTAATTAAGTAATATATTAAATGTTATAACTTATAAGTCAATTAATTAAGTAGTAATCAATTAATGTAATGCTATAATTAATTATACTATAAATCAATTAAGTAATGTTATAAAATTATAATTAATCAAGTAATCATTTAACTATAATGTAATGTTATAATTGATTAAGTATGATATTTAACTAGTAATTAAATTTATTAATGTTTATCAATTTATCATATATAATTAATTAATTGTTTATTCACTATAGATATACTTAGAACTTGATAATTGAAGTAAATAACTAAATATATTATTATTCAATCAAATATATTATTTTATTAAAAAATAATTCTTTTAATAACATTAAAACACTTTTAATTGGATCATAATTTCAATTATTCACTTAATTAATCAAAACTTTAATATTAATATATTATAATATATTAAAGTTTTTAATATGGTGTAATTTATAATTTTAAATGTAATAAGTATAATTGTATATTTATTTAATTAGGTTATTCTAAAAATTTAACTTTTTATATTTTAAATTTTTTTATATGTAAAATAATAGAAACCCCCCATTATTCTTTATTCACATTTCACAAATATTTCATATTTTCATTGCAGTCCAGGTTCCAAAACAAGTTCCGAACAGGTTTCAAAACAGGTTCCAAACAGGTTCAAAAAATCGGTTCTTTTTCCATGTTCCGGTTCCGGTTCCTCCATATATAAGAATCAGAGCCGGAACCGCACAGTGTCGGTTCCAATAAAATGGAACCGGAACCTACCCACACAGTGTCGGTTCCAGTTCTACCCTTAGGTTCCGGTTCTAAATTCAAGTTCAGTTAACAAACTTTTGTTACCTATCATGTGCCTTGAACACTCGCCGTCAAAGTACCATTGGTCATTTTGAAATGCAAGCAATGATGTATGAGCAACCAAACTATTGGTACTAGACTTAGGTCTCCATGTTTTATTGTGTTTAAAAAAATTGTTTTGATGCAGGGTTTTTTTGGAGGGAAAAACATGATTTCCAATGCATCTTTTCAAATATGCAATGAGCTTGAAACACTTTGGTCTAGTGTGACCTTTCTTTTGATAAAAATGACAAATAGGAGCAAACCTTTTTACCTTACGGAAAGAATCAAGAGGTGCAGCAAGAACATTCTGGTCTGATACTGTGTTGACAGTGGTGGTAACAACTGGTTGCGAAGTGCTCGCCTTAATAAAGATGGTCACACTAGGTTTGGAAGAGCTTGCTCTAGGGGAAAAACCCAAACCAGTTTTGTCACCAAATAACTTCCCTTGGCCAAGAACTTCATCAAGTTTATAAGACCCTGCATTCAATCTTTCAACATTTACCTTGGCCTCCGTTAGTTCATTTACTGCTTGATTTAACAGAAGTTCCTTGTTAGATAAATCAATAAACATAGCTATCAATATATCATTCAACACTTTTTTATCTTCTGTTAAGGTGTAGTTTTCAGATTCAAGGGATTTGATCTTTTTGATGGCTTTCACCCATGACTCATAAATCTTATCATAAGCCTCTTGTTGCTCCTTATAAACATCACTTGAGTCATACAAGGACACACTCCTACTGTCCTCTTGGTTAGCAATAAAAGCCAGGAAATTCTCATCCTCATTAACGTCATCACCTCCACTCTCACTGTTATCACTTTCACTTAATGTGGCAGCCATGACTTTCCCTTTTTTCTTTAGAGTGTTCGCACACTTTGACTGAATGTGTCTATACCCTTCACATTCATAACACCTGATGCCTTTGTTTTTCTTCTCATTATCTCTTGAAAATCGTTTCGAGAAGGCACCTTGACCAACTTGGTCAGCAGGCTTCTTCACAAAAGGTTGTTTACCTTTTTTGTTCAACCTAGGTTTTCTCATATTCTTTTTCAAGAATTTAGCAAAATTCTTTGTGAGCAAGGTACACTCATCTTCCTCACCATCACTAGAGACAACACACATAGAAGGTTTAGATGTTACCTCATGCTTTAGAGCGAGACCCTTTGTCGGTTTCTTCTCCCATTGTTTCAAGTTGAGTTTAAAAGTCTGAAGTGATCTAATGAGTTCTTCCAACTGCATCTCGTCCAGATTTCGACATTCTTTGATAGAAGTTGCTTTGGACATGAACTTCATAGGTAGAAAGCACAAAAAATTTCCCCGACAAGTTCAAGATTAGTATATATTTTTACCCAAGGCAAAGCATTCATTCGTGATATCACATAACCTACCATGAAAATTAGTGATAGACTCATCATCATGCATAAAAAAGATTTTCACAATTAGTAATCAATCTCCTAAGTCTGGTTTTTTTGACAGTGTCAGTTCCTTCATTCTTAACTTGGAGTCTATCCCATGTATCTTTAGCTGTTTCACAGTTGGCTATGTTTTTCATTTGGTTAATACTGCCAAATTAGACTCTTCTAACTCAGCTTTAGTCCATTGATCAAGGGGCTTTCCCCTATTACTACCTTCTGCACCTACAACTTGTGGTTTTTTCCAACCAACGACACAAGCATTCCAAGCCCTTTCATCAATGGATTTTAAGAAGGCTTTCATCCTAGGTCTTTAGAAGGAAAAACTAGTTCCCTCCAACAATGGTGGTCTATGAGTAGATCCACCTTCAGCAAAGAAACTCATAGTGACAGAACAAAAAATATGGTCACACAAAAAGAGGAGATCACACGAATGTCAACCGAGCTGCTTCAACCAGACCAAGAAAGGAATTAACAAATAAGCAAGGATCAACTGAAATAACTTTTCAGAACCCGCTCTGATACCAATTTTTAGTTTTAAAGGGGTTACCAAGTGATTAAAACTTATGCTGAATGGGTTACTTGTTCAATTTAGTGCAAATGAGCTGAGAATAACTTAATTAAAACATACATAAAAACAAGTAAAGAACACGCTCATTTTTACATGGTTCGGCATCAAGCCTACATCTATGGGACCACGTCTAGAGGAAGCAAATTCACTATGAAATACTTATGAGTTCAAATACAAAGCAAGATAGCCACGGTAGTAAAACACTCCATGTTTTCTACACAATGATTCTATCTTCTTTGGTTGAACTTCAAGCCATCACAGGAAGCTTCACATACACAACAACGTCATGTTGAAGAAGAGTTCCTTTCAAGGTTCAACAATGAAAACAGGACAGTAGCTTGCACTCAAGCTCTCATCACAAAGGAAAACAACATTCAAAGATCTCATGCAAGGATAAGTGATGAGGGTAATTTTAAGCCTACCAAAGCATAGTAAGAAACCTTAGCAAAAACAAAAACCTCAGAGAATATTCAGAGAGGCAAAACAATGTAATCAGGTTTCTTCTCAGACAAAAACAAAATGAGAGAATATAAAGGATCAACACGTTAAAGGATGGGAGACAAAAAAGTTAAACTGAAACTTTTATGTCTTTCTTTTGGCACAAGACATTTTGGGACTACAGACAATAGAAATATTCCTTTTCTTACTCAGCAAATAAACAGGAGACAAGTGTAAAGAATAAGACATAGAATCAATCAAGGAATAATTTTGTCCAGAAGAAAAACAAATACGTGAGGTGTGATTTGAAGAAAAATATCGGCCAGAAACAATGTCTACACTCATAGGCAAAAGTGCTCACACTTTTAAAGGTGGTTACCTTTAGAAGTGTGTGCACAATGGATCATAAGATGACAAAAACACTAACAAAGGCATTTAATACAAGTAACTCACAAAATGAATCATGCAAAACATTTTAATGCTAGTCACATTGGGAATTCAGTTAACACACTTTGACGTTTAAGTACCCATTTTAAGGTGTAGCAGAATGTTACCAAGTTGATTAAGCAATTCCAATTTGAACACATCAAACATAAGTGCGAAAAGTAAAAAACACAGCCATATACATGGTTCGGCTAAATCCACTTTTAGCCTACATCCATGGGACCTTGTCCAGATTGAAGCAATCCACTAAGTCAAAAACACATTACAAGATATAGTTCAAAGCTGATCTAAGTTGTAGTAAAAAGAACTCCTTGATCAACTTTACATTTAGCACCACACTTTGAATCCTTAACGTGTAGCAACTTTTTCAGATCTACTTCACGCCGGGAACACACCCGTGAACAACTTGTAAACCACCAAGCTTCAAGTGCTGAAGCAATGCACTAGCATTAAGCAAATGAACCATGTTCTAAGAGCCATCAAGTCAATGTTTGATATGGTGAGGTTTTGGCACTAATGGAGAAAGAACCTTGAACCTTTAAGAGAAATAATACTCTAAGAAATTCAGAGTACAGAATGAGACAAAATGTCCAAAAAGGTTAGATTCATTTACATAAGAAGAAGAAATATATAATGAAGAGTTTCTTGCTCAGCAATGAAGTGCCCCATTAGCCAATAAGGGGTTGACCCAATGTTTGTCCAAATAAGGAAAGTATTCCTTCTTTTGGTTTGGACCACAAAGCAAATCGAGAAAGGTTACTTTACTCTCTAAGACTACCTAAGCATTTTGTGACATATGTAAAGAGGTCCTAAAAAGTAAGAGACAAAGATAATAATATCTTTTCTACTTTATCATATATGCAACTTGTGTTGGGTTGCAAAATATCTGAAACGAGAGTGTAAAGTGAATAATACCGCTTAATACTATGGATACTTCATAGAAATACATCAGTAAAATACATGTATTGTGCTAAAAGTAGTTGGGCCTGAAAATTTTCTTTTATTATATATAAACATTCTTTATACAAACTAAAATATCATTTACAAAATGCCATTAAATCTGTATACAAACTAGAATATCATTTAAAAAATGCCATTAAAATAGTGGACAATGTAGCTATTGCTCCTCGCTTGTGACTCCCATCCAGTAAGCATTCTCACCTAGATCCTAGCAACCACAAAGAAAAACAACAGGGTGAGCACAAAATAATGCTCAGTAAGTAAATCCTCTACTCGACTATCCTCGTAACTCTTTCTCTTAATTCTTTCCTTACACTTTTTCTCATCTCATTTATTTTCTCTTTCACATAACTCTCTTTCTGCTATATGTCACGGCCTCATCTTACCGGAGGCACGGCCGGGTGGAGTTCACAAAGCACCATCCCACTCTTCGTGACTGTTGGGTGGAGTTCACAAAGCACCAACCCGCTCTTAGTAACTACCGGGTGGAGATCACAAAGCACCAACCTGCTCTTAGTGACTACCGGGTGGAGATCACAAAACACCAACCCCCCCTTAGTGCTCTTCTCATTCTGTTTATTCTTAGAGTAGTTCATTCACACAGTTCTCTACTCTTTCTCAAGCCACTTCTCAATGCACAATTAATGTATATGGATGGTTCATCTCCACTAATGCACTCATGAAATGCCAACATGCAATGTTGCAAGAATTAAGTTTACTACTTATGATTCTCTTAGGCATTTCATCAAACAACTAGGGTGCATACATAAACTCTACTTTATCTATAGTCCTATCCCTCTCTTGAACCATCCAAAATGGGAGAAACTCCTGCACCAAGCTATAATTCCTGTCATAACATAACACTTCCAAAGAGATTTCTCAATCTCCTCCAATTTCATCTCAAACTACATTCTCATCACATATCACACTTCTCATAGTTGAAGTGTATTTAACAACCACAAAGCAATTATTCATTTCCATCTCAATTCTCAATACATATCATCTAACATGCATACACAATTTCTATTAAATCTCTACTCAAAAGAGTTCTCAAATATTAACTTGGATTGGGATTTACTTACCTTGTAATGGAGAGATCTCACTAGCACTTTCCTTTCCTTTAGATTGCTTGTCTCTTCTCTACCCTTTAAACAATAACACCATTAGACTTCAATATACAAATATATGCAAAACTTCACATCTAAAGCAAGAATCCTTACCTTAGGATGCCTTAGATTAATTTTCTACCCCAAACTACTCAAAAAGCCCTCTAAAATTCTTGAAAGGTTGAAGGGAAAGTTGAGAGGAAATGGAGAATGGAAGAGGCGGTGGAAGATGAAGAATGAAGGGTTTACTAAGCTTAATCCCTTTTTAGCTCAAAATATCTTCATTCATTCCCATATTGCCCTTGCTTTTTCTTGGAAATTCTATCCTTGTCTTTTGATTCATTACAATCACACCCCCACTCTAACATATTCTCCATCAAATTTCCTTACAATTCACTCCCACTTTTCCTGCTAATTAGGGGTAGAATGGTCATTTTGCCCCTATGGAAAAAATATCTAGAAACTTCATTAAACTTTTTAGCCCATCACGCGCGAGAAGAACTTTCCGTCGCCCGAAGAATTATAACCGACACCTGCATTACAAAGCCTAACGTCAGCCGCTGACGAAGACCTAAATTCGCCTAAGACCGAAATTCCGACATTCGCCAAAACTCAACCAAAATCAAGGCAAACACTCAACCAAGGGCCAACCAACCAAAATAACAACATGCAAGCTCAAAAGAGAACAACACATCAACAAACATTCAAGCATACAACATAATTTACTACGCACCTCAAGTGGGGCGTTACATAAACACAGACCGTTGTGTACACACACTCGAAAAGAAATAAGCCAAGACACAAGTCTAGCAAATAATGTGCACAAGAATTGGTGTACACACACACAATAGATGAAATAAGCCAAATAAAAGAATTGGCAACCAGTGTGCACACATAACTGTTGTGCACACACACAACTTATAATTTTAACAAATATGAATATTCCACAACCATGTTCTAGATCGAGATATTTGTTAATTTGTAGGTAAGGATTGCTTCTTAAAATACAAGAAAGAATACTTGTGTGTATGTTAGAATGTTTAAAAATATTTGATATTTGTCAATTTGTAGGTGAGGATTGCTTCTTCTTTATTTTTAAATTTTTTTTTCCTTTGTTTCTTCATCGGTAAGAATTAAGGAAACAAAGTTCAAGTGTGTTTAAGAATTTAAGTAAAAGCTCAAGATCAGAGTTTGAGTCTTTATTTATCATAAAGGCATGATCTTATACATCAAATCAAAGAAAAATAAGATAAAAGAAACCTATTTAACAAAAAACATTGGTGATAAAAAATTTCATGTAATTTTTAGTACAAAAAGAGGTGATTATCACATGGAAATTATCTATTTTTTACTTGGTGATTATCACCAGACACTGATCATTTTACTTGGTGATAAACATGCATGATTTTTTTTTTTTCTCTCGAAAGTGCCATGAAATTGCTTGATAGATGATAAAGGACTTGTCAACTCAAATGAAAGTAATACTTACACTAATTGGTGTTAGAACCAGTGACATTAGCTAGCTAGCCATTGTCCAAGTTTTAATTTGACAATTGCAAGTTTTAATCATGCAGGGCTTCATATTCATTGGCTTATTTAATTTCCTTAATTATCTCTTAACATAAGGATGATAGTCAGAAGGTTTTGAAAAATGGACTGCCCCTTGACTTGGTCAAGGGCCTGATTCCAATTTTTGCTGGTCGGATCGGTCTAACCAACAGTCTACCAATAGTCCAGCAAGTTTGAAATTTAACAAAAATACCCTTACAAAATTCCCATAAGTCCGTGAAGGTTTAAATCTATCAAATACACCGCTACGATCTGGGCAAGAATCAGATGGCGACAAAGATGATGATCGTTAGCCAATCGAAAGTTTGGGGTGATAGGGGTTTTGATGTGGAGATGAATTTGATGTCGATGGTGGTCTCAAGCGGGGTGTTTGGTGACAGAATCAATGACGAAGTTGCCGATTTTTGCAAAGGAGACAATGGCAACGACATTGATCGGCGACCAATCATACCTCGGGATGATGAGGGTTTTGATGTGGAGATGAAGTTGATGTTGATGGTGTCAAGTGGGGTGCTTGGCACCAAAATTGGCCAGACTCAATGTAACGCCCCACTTGAGGTACGTATTTGTTGTTTCTTCTTTCGCTCTTATTTGGATTGGTTTTTGGTAATATTGTTTGATTGAATACTTGCCCTGAAATTGGTTGAAAATAGTAGAAGTTTAGTGTTTGGTCTTACGGGCGAAGAAGAATCTTCCGCCGCGAAGAGGTGTTGAAGCCACGGGAAGGCTGCTTGCAGCCGTTCCATGCGGCGATAGAAGTTTTCGCCGCGGCGACAGCCCGTTTAAAATTTTGATTAAGTTTTTGATATTTTCTTCCCTAAGGGCAATTTGACCATTCTACCCCTAATTAGCAGGAAAAGTGGGGAGTTAATTGTAAGGATTTTTCATGGAGAATATGTTGATATGGGGGTGAGTTTGTAATGAATCAAAGGATATAGATGGATTTCCCAAAGAAGAGTAAGGGCAAAATGGGGATGCTTTGGTATAAATTTCATTAAAAGGAATTAGAATTAGCAAACCCCTCATTCTTCTTCTCCAAAAACGCAACTCTCTATCTTTGCTCCTCTCAACTTCTCTTTTCTTTTGATCAAGGAATTTCAAGGGGTTTTTGAAGTGATTTGGGATAGAAAAGCAACCTAAGGCTTCCTAAGGTAAGGATTCCTACTTAAGTTGTGTGATTTGTGAGTTTTAGTTTATATTGAAGTTTGAGGGTTTTTGTTCTTTTGGTTAAGAGTAGAGAAAAAGTCAAGCAAAACAAGTGAAAGGAAGAGTTGGTGAAGTCTCTCCATAACAAGGTAAGTAAACCCCAACCCAAGTTGAGATTTAAGAATTCTCTTGATTAGGGTTTTGATAGAAATGATGTATGTATGTAATATACATGTGATATGCCATGTATGAAGGTTTAAATAGAGATTTCTATGCTTTGTGAATGTTTAGACCTTGCAAATATGAGAAATGAGTTGTTGGGTTGGAAAGGTAGTTTGAGATGAAATTGAAGGGGTATTGTGAATCCCTTTTTAGAAGTGTTTTGTTTGACAGGTTTTATGGCTTTGTGAAGGGGTTTTTCCCCATTTTGGATGGTTAGAAAAAGTGTTAGAATCATTGCTATAATAGAGTTTTATAGTGCACATGAGTTGTTTGATGAAATGCCTAATAGAGGTTTGAGTATGATTAGTGAACCTTAATTCTTGCAATATTGCATGTTGGCATTTCATAAGTGCATTAGTAGAGATGAACCATCCATATGCATTATTATATGCATTGAAAAGTGACTTAAGAAAGAGTAGGAAACTTTGTGTATACAATCACCCCATGAGTAGAGAGCTTGGTGGGTGCAAATACTCTAAGGGTAGAGAGAATTGAAGAATGTTAGAATAGAGTGAATTAGAAGAGTAGTATAGTTGGGTTGATGCTTTGTGATCATCACCCAACGGTTGTGGGAATCGGGTTGATGCTTTGTGATCATCACCCGAATAGCCATTAGAGATGGGGTTGATGCTTTGTGATCGTCACCCGAATAGCCATTAGAGATGGGGTTGATGCTTTGTGGATGCAGGATCTAGGTGATGATGCAGTCGGAGGGGTGTCGGCAAGCGAAGAGAAATAGCTACATTGTTTCCCCTGTTTTGTCTTTTAAAACGAATTTTTGTAAACAGTCCTCTTTGTGTATAAAAGACATATGAATTATAATGAAAAGAAAATTTTGGGGCCCAATTTTATATTGTTATTATGCATGCATTGTACTAGTTTTCAGCAGTTGTTACATTTTTGGTATCAGAGCAAAGATTTTGGGATTGAACAGTGTACTATTCTCATCGCCACGACGTCCTATAACCGACTGTGTGAGTAATTCTTTCCTTATAGTAATTGTTCCTTGAGTTTATTAGAGTGATTATTTTGTAGATGAGGCGTAGTTATCGAAATCGCGGTAAAGGTGTGGTGAATGAAGGAGAACCTTCTAACCCACTGCAGTCCACGCCTCCCTTGGATGAAGCTAGAATCCGGGGAATTATACAAAGAAGTTATGGCAGAAACTCAGGGGAGAGTTGTACCCCCTATACAAGTACCGCCAGTTACACATGTCGAAAGAAGACAACCGGCACCTACCCCAGTACAAAACAGAGTGGAACCGATTTACGGTCTTTCTAGTTAGCATCAACCCTCAGAGTTTAAGGGTACTACAGACCCAGTAATAGCAGAAGAGTGGCTTGGGTCAGTAGAACGAGCCACATGTTTATTTCCCATGTCAGACCGGGAGAAGATCCGGTATGCGAGTTTCTTGTTTCGGGGTGATGCCCGAATTTGGTGGGAATTAATGGAAGAAACTCATGATGTAACAGTAATGACGTGGGAAGAGTTCGCAAGAGTTTGAGGCGAGTATAAAGCAGAGGACCAAGTTCATGAGAAGGTCAATGGTTTAAGGTCCAAGAATTTATCACCATGCAAGTGGGACTAGCACTGTGAAAGAGTACTCAGTGAAGTTCAACGCTCTTGCAAGGTTTACACCGGGAATAGTTAGCACTCCGGCCTTGAGAAGGGATAAGTTTGTGCATGGATTGAAGCCGGAGATAGCCCGGGATATAATGACAAGCTCCAACCCTCCTCGAAATTATAGTGAGGCTTTGAGGCGGGCAATGAAGGCGGAGATTTTTGAGAATAAAATCTTCCCCGTAGGATCCTCGACAGGAGGACTAAAGGAGCTACCCTCTGCTCCCCAGAGAGAGAAGCATGAGGGTGTAAGAGGTAAAGAAATGAAGAATCAGAAGAAGAAGTTTCAGTATAGACAGAATAGAAAAGAGTGGAAGAATAAACGACCTCGGACGGAAGGGTTTCCTCCTTGCCCTAAATGTGGGAAGAATCACCCGGGAGAATGTCTGAGGGATCAGAGAGTGTGCTATATAGTAGCGGGGCACGTGATGAGAGATTGTAAAGCTCCTCTTCCACCAACCATTCGAGTTCGGGGAGGTGCTGCGAATGCCGAGTTCTTCTTGTGGCACGGGAAGCAGAGGCGATCCCATCACCATTACAAGGTCGCTTATTATTTCATTCAGTCCCTTTATATGCTTTAATTGATTCAGGCGCTACTCATTCGTTCATATCTTATGGGATGCTTGAGAGATTAGGTTTGAAACCTACTAGAGCGACTCAACCCATTAAGATAGAACTACCCGATGGGGTTAGTGTTGTGACTCAAGAAATTTTGTTACGAGAGTCCTTAGTGATCCAGGGTAGGGAGTTAACCGTTGACTTAATAGTTTTTGATATGCCCGACTTTGATGTGATTCTGGGCATGGACTTCCTAGGAAGATATGGAGTAGAGATTGACTGTCGGAAAAAGAAGGCGAGGTTTAACCTCGATAGTGGAGATAAGTTTAGTTTTGGAGAAGGCCATCAGTTGAGCATGCTGATTAGTAATGTAAAGCCAGGGAAGATGTTGAGAAAGGGGTGTTCGGGGTATATTGCCCATGTAGTGCAGAGTGGTGATGTTCCACAGTTAGAGATTCAGAGGGTGCCAGTAGTTCGAGACTTTCTAGATGTGTTTCCGGAAGAGTTACCGGGTTTGCCTCAAGAGAGGGAGGTAGAATTTAGTATTGAACTAGCACCAATATCTAAAGCCCCTTATCGAATGGCCCCAGCTGAGCTCCAAGAATTAAAGAAGCAACTCCAAGAGCTTTTAGATAAAGGCTTCATCCGACCGAGTCATTCTCCTTGGGGAGCTCTAATCCTGTTTGTGAAAAAGAAGGATGGATCACTAAGGATGTGTATTGATTATAGGGAGTTGAATAAAGTTACAGTGAAGAATAAGTACGCGCTACCCCGGATAGATGACCTTTTTGATCAGTTGAAAGGAGCAGCAGTGTTCTCCAAAATTGATTTGAGGTCCGGGTATCATCAAGTAAGAGTGGTTGAGCAAGATGTGGCTAAGACTGCCTTTCGTACAAGATATGGGCATTATGAATTTGTAGTGATGCCTTTTGGTTTGACTAATGCCCCAGCAGTTTTTATGGACCTGATGAACAGGGTATTCCATGAGTGTTTGGATCAGTTCATTGTTGTCTTCATCAACGACATTCTGATTTACTCAAAGTCAAGAGAAGAACATGAGAAGCACTTGAGATTAGTATTACAGCGGCTGAGAGAAAAGAAGTTGTGTGCTAAATTCTCTAAGTGTGAGTTTTGGCTTAATCAAGTGATATTCCTGGGTCATACCGTGTCGAAGGAAGGGATTTCGGTGGATCCGAGTAAAGTGCAGGCAATCCTGGAATGGCAGAAGCCGAGAACAAGTGAAAGAAATCGGGAGTTTCTTAGGCTTAGCGAGGTTACTACCGGCGATTCGTAGCGGGATTCGCCCTACCAAGGCTAAACCGTTGTGACTCTTACTAAACGTAAAACTCCTTTTGTCGGTCAAGATGTGAAGAAAGCTTTCAAGAGTTGAAGAAGAGGTTAACATCAGCTCCTGTACTAGTGTTACCGCAGGAGGGTGTAGATTATGACATTTATACAGATGCCTCTTTGCAGGGACTTGGTGCTGTGTTAATGTAGTTAGGTAGGGTTATAGCTTATGCTTCTCGTCAATTGAAAGAGTACGAGACCAGATACCCTACGCATGACTTGGAATTAGCAGCCGTAGTCTTTGCTTTAAAGATATGGAGGCACTACCTTTATGGTGTGAAGAGTAATATCTACACCGATCATAAGAGTTTAAAGTACTTCTTCACTCAAAAGGAGTTGAATATGAGGCAGAGGAGGTGGTTAGAACTGGTTAAGGATTATGATTGTGAGATCAAGTACCAACCAGGGAAAGCCAATGTAGTAGCCGATGCCTTGAGTAGAAAAGCCTATGTTTTCCGGCTTACCAGGCAGAAAGAGTTAATGGAAGAATTGTCTAAGGAGCAGATTGAGGTGGTTCCGGGAAGAATTGCCAGCCTAGAGGTACGCTTCTTCTTTCTTGGAGGAAATTAGAGAAAAGCAAGTGGCAGATGAGTGGTGTCAGAAAACAATTCAGCAAGTGTTTGAGGGCAAGACAGCAGAGTTCTTTGTGAGAGATGGTGTCCTCTATTTTAGAAATCGGTTGTGCATTCCTCCAAATGAGGAGTTGAAACAGAAAATTCTTATGGAGGCTCATGACACACCGTACACCGCTCATCCAGGAGCAACCAAGATGTATCAAGATGTAAAGAAAGGCTATTGGTGGTCAGGTATGAAGAAAGACATCGCCGAGTTTGTGGCTAAATGTCTAACTTGTCAGCAGGTGAAAGCAGAACATCAACGGCCATCAGGGTTGCTTCAACCATTGAGTATTCCAGAGTGGAAATGGGAGAGCATTTCAATGGATTTTATCACGGGTCTTCCCAGAGTGCAGAAAGGATGTAATGCTATATGGGTGATTGTGGATAGGTTAACCAAGTCAGCCCATTTCCTCCCAGTAAAGGAATGTACCACTACAGATCAATTGGCTCAGATTTACCTCAAGGAGATAGTCAGATTGCATGGTGTGCCCAAGACTATAGTGTCAGATAGAGATTCCAGATTTGTTTCAGCCTTCTGGACAAGTTTACAGAGGAGTTTGGGTACCCGTTTAGCATTCGGTACTGCCTATCATCCTCAGACAGATGGCCAAACCGAGAGAACGAATCAGGTGCTCGAGGATATGTTGAGAGCCTGTTGTATGGATTACAGAGTATCCTGGCATGAGATGTTACCATTAGTGGAATTTGCCTACAACAACAGTTATCAGTCTACAATTAGAATGGCGCCTTACGAGGCTTTGTATGGTAGACGGTGTAGGTCTCCACTTCATTGGGATGAAGTAGGCGAAAGAGTTGAATTGAGTACTGCTCTTGGGCCAGAGATGACTCAGAAACTAGTAGAAGATGTGAAGTTGATCAAAAATAGAATGAAACAAGCCCAAGATAGACAGAAGAGTTATGCCGACTTGAAAAGGAAAGAGGTAGAATTCCAAGTGGGCGATAAAGTGTTTCTGAAAGTTTCCCCTTACAAACGAGTAATGCGCTTCGGAAGCAAAGGGAAGTTAGCACCGAGGTATGTAGGTCCTTTTGAGGTCTTGCAACGAGTAGGAAAAGTGGCCTACAGATTGGCACTACCACCTAGCATGGACAGGGTGCATGATGTCTTCCATGTCTCGATGCTACGGAAATATGTAAGTGATCCCTCCATATCCCGAGCGTAGGACGTTGAAGTAACAGAATCTAGTATATGAAGAACGTTTCCGGCCTTGATTTTAGGAGAAGGGTTAAAGAGCTTCGGAACAAGAGTGTTCCGCTAGTGAAGGTCCTTTGGAGGAATCACAAAGTGGAAGAGGCCACTTGGGAAGTAGAACGGGACATGCAGAATCGTTTCCCAGAGTTATTTGCATGAATTTCGGGGATGAAATTCTTTTAAGGGGGAGAATTGTAACGCCCCACTTGAGGTACGTATTTGTTGTTTCTTCTTTCGCTCTTATTTGGGTTGGTTTTTGGTAATATTGTTTGATTGAATACTTGCCCTGAAATTGGTTGAAAATAGTAGAAGTTTAGTGTTTCAGTCTTCGCCGGGGCGAAGAAGAATCTTCGTCGCGGCGAAGAGGTGTTGAAGCCACGGGGAAGCTGCTGGACAGTTTCGCCGCGGCGATAGAAGTTTCTTTGCCGCGGCGACAGCCCGTTTAAAATGTTGATTAAGTTTTTGATATTTTCTTCCCTAAGGGCAATTTGACCATTCTACCCCTAATTAGCAGGAAAAGTGGGGAGTTAATTGTAAGGATTTTTCATGGAGAATATGTTGATACGGGGGTGAGTTTGTAATGAATCAAAGGATATAGATGGATTTCCCAAAGAAGAGTAAGGGCAAAATGGGGATGCTTTGGTATAAATTTCATTAAAAGGAATTAGAATTAGCAAACCCCTCATTCTTCTTCTCCAAAAATGCAACTCTCTATCTTTGCTCCTCTCAACTTCTCTTTTCTTTTGATCAAGGAATTTCAAGGGGTTTTTGAAGTGATTTGGGATAGAAAAGCAACCTAAGGCTTCCTAAGGTAAGGATTCCTACTTAAGTTGTGTGATTTGTGAGTTTTAGTTTATATTGAAGTTTGAGGGTTTTTGTTCTTTTGGTTAAGAGTAGAGAAAAAGTCAAGCAAAACAAGTGAAAGGAAGAGTTGGTGAAGTCTCTCCATAACAAGGTAAGTAAACCCCAACCCAAGTTGAGATTTAAGAATTCTCTTGATTAGGGTTTTGATAGAAATGATGTATGTATGTAATATACATGTGATATGCCATGTATGAAGGTTTAAATAGAGATTTCTATGCTTTGTGAATGTTTAGACCTTGCAAATATGAGAAATGAGTTGTTGGGTTGGAAAGGTAGTTTGAGATGAAATTGAAGGGGTATTGTGAATCCCTTTTTAGAAGTGTTATGTTTGACAGGTTTTATGGCTTTGTGAAGGGGTTTTTCCCCATTTTGGATGGTTAGAAAAAGTGTTAAAATCATTGCTATAATAGAGTTTTATAGTGCACATGAGTTGTTTGATGAAATGCCTAATAGAGGTTTGAGTATGACTAGTGAACCTTAATTCTTGCAATATTGCATGTTGGCATTTCATAAGTGCATTAGTGGAGATGAACCATCCATATGCATTATTATATGCATTGAAAAGTGACTTAAGAAAGAGTAGGAAACTTTGTGTATACAATCACCCCATGAGTAGAGAGCTTGGTGGGTGCAAATACTCTAAGGGTAGAGAGAATTGAAGAATGTTAGAATAGAGTGAATTAGAAGAGTAGTATAGTTGGGTTGATGCTTTGTGATCATCACCCAACGGTTGTGGGAATCGGGTTGATGCTTTGTGATCATCACCCGAATAGCCATTAGAGATGGGGTTGATGCTTTGTGATCGTCACCCGATAAGTAATAGAAACGGATGGATGCTTTGTGACCACCACTCGGTTAGTTATTAGATAAATAGGTTGATGCTTTGTGATCATCATCCGACATTTAGTGGAAGTGGGTCGATGCTTTGTGACCATCACCCGATAGTGACTAGAGATGGGTTAATGCTTGGTGATTGTTACCCAAAATTCATGAGGAACGGGTAGGTGCTAGGTGATCTCCACCCGATAGTTAGAAAAAAAACCGAGTTGGTGCTTGGTGATCCTCACTCGGTAGTCACTAAGAACGGGTTGGTACTGTGTAAATTCCACCCGATAGCCATGGAGAGTGAGATGGTGCTGTGTGAACGCCATCCGGCCGTACCTCCGGTAAGATGAGGCCATGATGTTATTAGAAACAGAAATAGAATCAGAAATAGTATAAGGAAAGAATTAAGAGTTATACATACGGGGAGAGACAGGAGATAGAGGGTTTTACTTACTGAGCATTATTTCGTGCTCACCCCGTTATTTTTCCTTTGTGGATGCAGGATCTAGGTGATGATGCAGTCGGAGGGGCGTCGGCAAGGGAAGAGAAATAGCTACACTGTTTCCCCTGTTTTGTCTTTTAAAACGAATTTTTGTAAACAGTCCTCTTTGTGTATAAAAGACATATGAATTATAATGAAAAGAAAATTTTGGGGCCCAATTTTATATTGTTATTATGCATGCATTGTACTAGTTTTCAGCAGTTGTTACAATCAAGGTGATTTAAAATGTGGCAAAAACATCCCTAATTAGTTCATGTAGGTTTGAATTTCAGCAAAAACACCCCTAAAATTTCAATGAGACCCTATAAGTTTGAAATTTAACAAAAACACCCTTACAATCTAAACCAGACTAGAGAGGGTGTGTCACTGGTCCAGCCGACCAGTTTAGTTTTCAAAACACTGGATAGCCGTACTATTTCATGTGTAAGGCTAGCTTTGTTATGATATGGATGCCCTCATCTCTTTTAGAAAATCAAAACTTATCTTGATTTTCAATGTGTTTTTGTGCTTGGGCTTATTTATTATCTAAAAGAGCTTCTTTCTAAGAAAATTTGTGTCGTTTGATTGCAACTTAAGAAGAGCTTATTAGAAGAAGCTCGAAATTTGACTTTTTTTTTTTTTCTTCCATGATAGCTTATTGAAAGTGTTAAATAAAACCAAAAATATATCCACGTGTTATTTTATAAATTTGACTTGTCATTTCTTAAATTACAATGTTTTTCAGTAATTCATAATTGCAAAGTCTGGTTGCATATATATTTTGAATCAAACGACTAGAAATTTTTTTTCATAAAAAATTTATTTTCAACATATTTGCTTAATGGCACTTTGTCCACCCCAAGTTTTAAAATTAACATTTGATTTAAAATTAACATTTGATCCCGAAAATGTAACTTTTTAGATATGGCCCTTTTATTATTTGAAGATCACATTTTGGCTCCCCAGAATAAATTTGGTGGCTCCAACCCTTGCTATAAACACAGAGTAGTCTTAAGAACTGCAATAACTTGCCAAGCTGTACTAACAACCCATTGACCAAGACATTTACATGCTAAGACACTTCTATTCTTAAACCGATCGAAACTGGAACCGACAGGTACCCGGGGTCTGGTTCCGGTTCGGTTCCTATCTGGAACTAGTAGTGACAAGGTAGGTTCTGGTTCCAAAAAACTGGAACCGACACTGTGCGTTTCCGGTTCCACTAAGTAGGAACCGACGGGTACTCGGGAATCAGGACTTAAATTAAATTATATATAAATCTAGAGTGTTATATGATATTTTACACTAAAAAATTAAATTAGTGCAGACTAAAATTCCCAATTCGACTCTTTAACCCTAAACGCCAAAATGAAAAAAAAATCCATTCACACTTTGCTTTGGTTTTTCATCACAACAACAACAGAGCCCTGTTTGGTTAAGGATTGCTACTTCTCCCTTAGCTTAAGTGGGATTCCTTTAGCTCCAGGTATCTTGTTTTCATTCCTCTTTCTAAGACCCACTTGAACTCTCTTCTTCTAAGACCTTGTTGTGTTGACGGTGTGAAGTGAGTTTTATCACAAACACTTTATAGGCATCATTCTTGTGTTTAAAAGTTGTGAAATGCAAGACCCATGTGCTTACTACTTCCCACTATGTTGACTTACTTCCCCATCCTATTAAGTGTTGACAAATCTTTATTATCAAATTAAATTCGAAAAACAAAACAGATAGAGAAGAGAATAACACAATTGGACCCACAAAATGAGACTTGCACCTAAATTTGACTTGGTGGTTGCGTAAGAGACAAATATAGTTGAGAGATTCTTGGCTATGTTGGCTTGTTGGGGGCTTGGGGCACAAAGCCACAAAGTTAAGGCATTACTGCATTAGGGCCCCAATGGTCCACCACTTATTAATTAAAAAGGATAGCTTGCACCAATTTTTATGTCATTGATATTGTTCATTGTTGGATAGAAAAGTGATTGTATCTGATGGTAATGGTTTAAAAAGTAGAAAATATTTACATAGTAAAAAGGCTAGGAAAGCAAACATAGTGGTGGCAAATGGAAAAGTAAATTAATGAAATTAGGTTTAAGGCTTTATAATATATTTGTAATTTTATTTTTTTGTTAACAAGTGTCAGGTGGGGGGTATTTGTAGGTTTTTAAGGGTTTTTTGTCATTTTATAAACTTTTGGGGGGTTAAAATAATTTTATAGGGTACCCGGAATTGGAAGCGTTGTTACAGGTTCCGGTTCCAGTTCTAGTTCCAAATTTTAACGAACCGTTGGTTCTAGTTCCGATTCCGGTTTCGGTTCTGGTTCCGGTTCCAGTTATGATTCCAGTTTCTTTAAAAAATGCAGGGTGCCCAGAACGGAACACCCCTACTATGAACCACAAGTAAAGACCTTAGTTTGACCTTCTTCTTCTAAAAGAGCCAATAAGACATAACATCTTCACCTACTTTCAGACTACCTACTAGTGGTTGAGAAGTGAATGCGAGAGAAATACAACAACTATTAGCATACCCATCTTAATGCTTCGTTTAATAATTTAAGATAAATATATATATATATATATATATATATATATATATATATATATATATATATATATATATATATATATATATATATATATATATATATATATCGATTAGCTTTCATCTTGGATTCTTTTAAGCCAAAAATGCTACACATATAACGTAATCAATGGAAGTAATTAAATTTGAAGATTATAGGAAACGATTATTAAACTAGCACATTTTTTGGTGGAAAATATAGCCACTCCATTAATTACCAATTAAAAATATGTTATGAAAGAAAAGCGATTCAATACATTTTCGTTTTTCAATTATTTAAAATTACATATCTAGATACTTATTTGAGCTATCGCAAAAAATATAACTACGGACCAGTACTGCGATAGTATGTATTGGTCACTGATGATGACATCTTCCTTAACTAGTCCTCTACTAATTAATGACGGCAGTTTTGATGCGGTTGAGAGATACTTCAAGATCATCACAAAGCTGATGAGGATCAGGAATAATATCATCATCAACTGATAAGATGAATGTCATCTTGTTCGCGTAACTCACAACATGAATCATCAATCCCTGCATCAAAATATTAAATGAAATAATAACACTTAAAAAAAGCAAACCCATTTAACCTTCGGCACATCTGTGATACAAAAAATTTCACGAAATTTCTAATACGAATAGAGGGATATTTTCATCCTTATGGAATGATTATGTGGTCATGTTGGAATGAATTAATAGAATTAGTCAAATTTTATGTCACCCCTCCAATTTGTTTATTTTTGTCAAAATCTCTAGAGAATTGGAGGTTCATCATGATAAATACTTACATTAGGTTGTCCAAAACAACTTGGAGCTATATAAGCCACTGGATGCCCAAACAAACTGATTTCTTCTTGAGGGCCAGCCACATTTGAGAACCACAATGTTGTTTGAGATGGAAAGCGCGCCATCTGTTCATATGGTTGAAGAAGATTAATCTATATTTAGTTAAAACTGAAAGTTTCAATATATAATACAAGCTTCAACAACTTAATTTGATTATATTCCATGATAATCAAAAGAAGCATAAAAAGAAAAGTAATCGTACCTTCAAGCCACCAAACTTGAGAAAATATTTAGCCAAGAAATATGAAAGAAGCCTCTAGAGAAGCTTTTTTCCTATCCATGGCTGCCTTAGCTTCTCGAAGGTAATCCAGTGGATTATCTCGTAATGCAATTGTGAAAGGGTAGGTCAAATAACCAATTTGGTTACCCCACTTTGCTTTAGTACCCTTCTTCATCATATCAGCTAGCTCCTACAAAAATATATAATATTCGTATAAATTAATATTTACTTTCCCTGTCAAAAAACATAACATAAATCGCTGAATATGAACTGGTATTGGACACTCACTTGAATCCCTGGAATTGGCCTAAGGTTCATAAAGAAGGTTGCTCTAAGACGAATACTCTTTGGAAGATTGTTACTTCTTTCTGACGATCCGTTATCAATCTTATTACTCTCCCCTACAATGTTTCATTGTGGATCTGTCTAAGCTAGTTTATGAGTTATAATAATATTTCAAAAATGTATGAATGGGATCCGACTATGGAAGGAAGCAAGAATGTAAATCACACAGGAGAAAGCAAGAATGTAAATTATACAAACTCATATCATTCATCATCAAACTTCAATAACATAATTTTATATATTAGTTACTTATATATAGCTCACCATATTTTCGATTAAGATACCGAGACAACCCTGCCTGAGTCACTCCCAGCATAACATCATTGATTGTCTACAAAATCACAATGCCACAAAATAACAAAAGTAAAAGAAAACTCATTAAGGATACAACACAAAGATGAAAATTAACTTACAGTTCTTGTCGAATTCTTTATAAGCTTGATGTCATCCAAACTGACTGATCGATGAACGAATCGCCGAGGACTTGAGCCAAAGCCCAAGGGACCTTTGAGTGGTGTTTTCGTATCCTTTATAAGCATTAATGTCGTAGCAAGAAACATCATAACATCAACAAGAGTGTTCCAAAGCAGCCACATAGCCAACCACAATTTGATGAATTTTCCCTTCAAACCTCTAGAGGATTTTCCGGAATTCGCTTTCTTAACCATTGGAATGGTGGGAGGTTCTGTTGGGTTAGAAACCTTACGAGTACAAGCGAGGAAGAGAGACATAAGAGAAGTTCCATCACCAAGAGAGTGGTGAACTCGAAGAACAGACGGATTCACTTCGAAGTTTTAACATTAAGGAGATGGAGATCCCACATTGGCATAGACATTTTGATTTTATTTTTGCTCAGGTTGGAGATGTAATCTTCCACAAATTTATCCGGTGAGTCGATGTCATTCGGATCAAGTTTTGGGACTATAACGTGATTGTCCAAATTAACTTCTGTTGGGACCCATATTAGCCTACCACCATTCATTTCATCCACAACCTGCAAAAAAGTTAATAAATTAAGTGATAACAAGCTAGCTTAGAATAGCTTTTATTTTATTTTTAAATAAATTTTAAAGTAAAAATATACAAATTAACATTAAGTATAACTTGATGTAACATAAATAAATGACTGTATAGTTTTAATAAAAGAGTATGAGATTCAAAGGTCTAATGTCGAAATATCGTCTACTTGTTTAAATTTTTAAATAGAATGACAACTTAACATAGTATAAGAGTCAAAGGTCTAAAATTAGAAAAGAATCTCTTGAACTAATATAATATTAAACAGATCCTCATTTATTATTAAAAAAAAAAAAAAAGAGTTAATGCAGCTATTAAAGAGTTAATTTACCTAATACGTAATTGTGGATCCTTGTTTATTATAAAGAATTAACTAGCTACTAAAGAGAATAGATGTGGATCAACCAATAAAGGTATGATAAGTGTTTATCTCGTCTACAAAGAACAAAGAAAAGAAAGGGAACAACCAAAATAATGTTTAAGATATAATCCTAGTGCAGAAAAATGTTGATTGACTAAATAAGGTACTGGCCAAGTTGCCAGGAAACCAAACTTTAAAGTTGTGAGAAAAATGCCGGCTTTAATTTATGTTTGTGAACAACAAAATAACCTGATCCCAACATAATCTAACAGTCTAGATTGGATATCAATACATATGCAATACTCTATATATTTTTTGTCAATTTAGTCAAAAGCGACACAATTATACTTTAACTAGCAATAACTATGATGAAAATGGTACATTTCAGAAGACAATGTTAGTTAAGAAACATGAATAGAATTGACAGCGTGAAATCGTTTAGGCATCTGCCATAAATCTGCCATAATCTCATTCTGGTGAAGCATATGATTAATATTTTTTACCTGCAAGCTAGAGAAACGAGAGTGCTTTAGCAAAGTATGCACCAAGTTTGCTTTAACAACTTCTGCATTGATTTTTGTCTTCAAGCCGATCATGGCAATAATGTAGACGTTGGAATCAGGCTCATGAAACATACGAGCAACTGGACTCAGAGGTTGATTTGCCTCACTGTCGTCCAATGTAAAATTTTCAACATCTGCTTTCACTTTGATAGGCTTAATAAGAGCTTCCATTTTCAATAACTCTAACAACTTCAAAACCTATAAAGTGACGATCACTTTTTTTTCTTATTTTGTTTGAAGATATGAATTTAGGAAAAAAGCAACGGAAATATTTATAGGAAAACAAGGCTAGCTGCTTTGAAACTCTTTGATATTTGATTTGTGGATGAACTAAAAACTTAATGAATCGACTCCTTTTATAGAGAAGCATAGCGTTACTATGCCATGGGCAGTGCATGCATGTCCTACAAATTAATCAATTTTCAAACATGTGATACATGTGAAATTTGAGTTTTCTTGTTGGAGTTTCTAGATCATGGGCCTCCGGTGAGAGCAACACGTACCCTTTTGTTTAGAGATCAGTTTGAGTTTAAGAACTTCTGGAAAAAAAAAAAAAAAAAATTCATTATCCATAGAAATTTCTACAAATTGCTCTATTGTTTAGTCTTTAATAAAATTAGTATTGTGGACGATAAAATCTACGATTGATTCGAAAGGGACGAATCGTGTGAGAGATGAGCCATTGACAATCGTATGGACTTGTAGAGACAAAAACGAAAGCAATACATCTCACTAATTAGTGTCAGCAATTATGTCACGAATGACATCAGCTACCTAGCGATTGTGCGAGTTTTAATTAGGTAGTAGCAAGTTTTAATCATAGAGCACATTCATATTCATAGGGCCATCTCCTTAAATTATATGCCATGTCAAAGGCTTGTTTTCATATAGATGGCCGCATCTTTAAAACATTCAAAACTTATCTTTGATTTCGGATGTGAAAATTCAAAGTCCTAGCGACAAAGACACTATTATAAGCAATTATGAAACAATCACATCTTTTAGATCCATTGAATACTGCGTAAGATTTTTAATCTAATAAATCGAAAATCACTCTAAATTTTGAATTCTCACTTCTAAGAAATTTAATAGAAATACATGAAAGGACAGTTGTCATTGCAATGCTTACTTCTCTATCAGAAATATTTATTTGGATACATATGATGAATTATTTTTTTTTTCTTGTAAATCGACACTTCAATTTTATTACACATGAAAAACACCATGAAAATGTTTGATACCTAAACAAGATCGAAGTTTAGACAATTCAAAGCTCGCTCCACCACATTTCTTAGTGTTCAAAATTTCCAGGTGATTAAATAAAAGGTGTTTACTGTTAAAAATGCAAAATAGAAGAAGATCAACAAAATTTCCCAAGGTCAGTGGAGGCATGATCCCTTAGTGGTCCGCCCCTTTGCTTGTCCTCTACAATGTACATGGTAGTTCGAAGTAAAAAAGTTTCATTAAGTTCTTGTTCCTTTTTTGTTGAACAATGTTAGTAAGGATGTTAGGAGTACTGTTTACTGTTCTACAGTTGCCGACAATTGACTAGAGCTGACTGTTAGCTACTGTTACTTTTTTTTTAGTTATGTTAGTTACTGTTACTTTTTTGTTATTGTTCTTTATGTTCTATAAAGTTGTACATAGAAGATTATTCATGTAATAAGAAATACATCAGAGCTTCTAGAATTTTCTTTCGCCCTTTCTCTACTGTATCTCAAATCCTCAGATGGTATCAAAGCCATCGACAAACGTCAAGAATTGCTGAATTTCTTGCATTTTTCCTATTTTAGACAATCTAGAGAAAGGTTCAAACTCCAAAATTGCAATTGAATCAATCAATTTTATTAATTCTCATGCAATGTCTTCAACCACTATGCCAGTAATTTTCCCCAAATTGATAAGAGATAATCATCGATTCTGGAAGTCGTAGGTTTTGTTTGTGGTTGGTTCTCATGATCTCGAAGAGCATCTCACAAGATTGAGTCCTTGCCCCACTCAATTCATTTGAGTACAATCAAATGATCGAACTCATAATCAATTACCGGTTTGTGCTTTAATTGTTGTTTTTGTGTTCTAATCAATATTGGCTAGAATGTGAAGTAGAAGCACTCAGGGAGAGTGTGCTTGCTAAGTGGGATTTTATTTTCTAGGTCAATTGTCTTGGTTATCATGAACTGGTTTGCATTTTTTAAGTTCACTTCTATTACATATCTCAATGCTTGATTTAATGATGTTTTACATAAGATATGTTTTTTTGTATGTTTATTCGTAAGTTTGTAAGTATTTTTGTCAAATCTTTTAGAATATCATATGGGCTGTATTTTGTAAATATCAAAACCAAGAAGTTAAAACTCTACGTTTTGATATTCATTGACTAAGTATAAACTAGCTTCCTTCTTGTAACAAATTCAGTTAGATATACATATATTTTTTTAGCTCATCTTGGTTTTTCTCTCTTGTTCTTTAAAGTCATTCATGGTATCAGAGCCCAGATTTAGTTGAGCTAAGTGCTTGACCAACGAGTGAGGAGTTAAAGCCGAAAACTATCTCCAATAATAGGCATGACCCAATATATGGGCTTGACTGTGAGGGGGAGTGTTGGAGTCCCACACCGACTAGGTACATTTAAGCCTACTGGTTTATAAGAGGGGGTAATCCTCCCATTCAACGAGGCCTTATTGGATGAGGAGTCAAGCCCACCTCAAATTCTATCATGGTATCAGATCATCTTGGACCTTTACAATATTTCCTTGGTTTTGAAGTTCAAAGGAATGACTCCATATTACAACTTACTTAATGCAAGTATGCTCAAGATTTGCTAACTAAAGTTGGCATGAGTGAATGTAAACCTTATAGTACCCTTATGGCCACGGGAGTAAAACTTGGTAAAGAAGATAGTGCCTTCTTCGAAGAACCTTCTCTCTACAGAAGCATTGTAGGAGGTCTACAATATCTTACCCATTCTAGGCCTGATTTATCCTTCTCTGTCAACCGGCCAATTCAATTTCTTCAGCTCCTACCACTGCCCACTGGACTGCTTGTAAAAGAGTCATGCGATACATCAAAGGGACCCTGCAATATGGACTTCTGTTTACAAAGAGGACATATTTTATCCTAGAAGGCTATGCGGCTACTGATTGGGTAAGTGATGTGAGTGACAAATGATCCACAAGTGGTTATAATATTTTCTTTAGAGGTAATTTAGTGCAATGGAGCTCAAGGAAACAAAGAGTGGTATCCTTATCTTCGACAGAAGTCGAATATAGAGCCCTCTGTCAAGCAGCCACTGAACTTGTCTAGATCTAGCATTTATTTCAAGAACTTGGCATAAACATCAACACAACCCCTGTTTTGTGGTGTGACAATATGAGGTTGGAGCTCTCTCATCCAACCCAGTGTTTCATGCTAGAACAAAACACATTGAAATAGATGTGCATTATGTCTGAGAATTGGTTGCCGACAAGCAATTAGTAGTTCAATATGTTGGCACAGAGTACCAAATTGCGGATGTTTTAACTAAGGCATTATTAGGAAATAGGTTTCAGTCTCTAAGGAAGAAGCTAAATGTAACTTCTAGTACTGATTATAAGGAAGACAGCAGTAAGTGTTGTTAAAAAGCTGTTCTGTTTTTTGTTAAATCTTTTAGTTGTTGTTTGTTAAAAAAAAAATGTTGGAATGTTGGTGCTGGTGCTATGTTGTGTTGTTAAAAAGATGTTGGTGCTAGTGTTGTGTTGTTAAAATTACAGAAGTTGGTACTAGTGCTGTATTGTTAAAAAGATGTTGGTGCTGGTGTTGTGTTGTTAAAATTATAGAAGTTGGTGCTGGTGCTATGTTGTGAAAACTACAGGGAGAATTTTGAGAGCAATATACTGGTAGAATGTTACACAGTTCAGTTTAAGGGAGCATATTAGTATAATGTGGTATATAGTTCAATCTCAAGAAGTTTATAGCAGGATATTACACAGTTCAGTTTAAGGGAGCATATTAGTATAGTGGGGTATATAGTTCAGTCTCAGGAAGTTTATAGCAGGATGTTACATAGTTCAGTTTAAGGGAGCATATTAGTATAATGGGTTATATTTGTAATCTTTTAGAATATCATACGGGGTGCATTTTGTAAATATCAAAACCAGGAAGTTAAAACTCTGCTTTTGATATTCATTGACTAAGTATAAACTAGCTTCCTTCTTGTAACAAATTCAGTTAGATATACAAATATTTTTTCAGCTCATCTTCGTTCTTCTCTCTTGTTCTTTAAAGTAATTCATATCGCAAAATATGTAGGTATCTTAGAGTTAGACTTGTAAATAGTCGTCTAGTTAGACCTTAGTACATATGTCGAGTTTTCATTAGCTATTAGGATTTTATCCAAGACTCGAATATGCATGAGTCGTCTGAAAACTTTCCTTAAATAGCCAAACATGTGTAACGCTTTGTCGGTTGGTTGTCTAATGGTTTCTTGCGCAAGGATTCTTTATACACTTCTTCATCTTTGTATTTATGTTTGAACTTGAATATTCCTCTTGTTGTTCTCTGAAAATCCTTAGAGGTTTTATTCATCTTAGGTCATATTCCTTTGTTGTTTTTAATGCTCAAAATACTTATCTAATCTTGATTGTTTGAGTGTTATGGAACATGGTTCTATTAATGAAAGCTTGAAGGGATTTCAAGATGTGGAGCTGAAGGTTGTCTTCGGAATTGAAGCTTGAGTGGAGCTCGAGCTATCGAAGAGGTTTCTTGGATTCAAGCAAGTTGTGGCAAGACGGTGGATCATCCAAAGGGTGAAATTAGAGTGTTATGAAAACAGGGAGTGTTTTACATTTGTTTGCTTAACTTCAACTTTGTAATGAATTTTGAATGTTTGCTATAATGGATTTGCTTCGTCTAGGCTTGGTCCCATGGATGTAGGTTGTTTGCGAAACCTTGTAAATATCCTGTGTGCTTTATTTTATGCTCATAGTTGATGTGATGATTATATTGAATAACTATACCCATAAGCACCGATGAACACAATCAACACTTTTCGCAAGAGTTTAACTAACTTTGTTAAACTTAAACTCTCAATCTATGAATATCAAACGATTCTCACCACAAACATATTACACGTAAAAAAGATCGATATAGATCAATTGAAAGATATGATATCATAAAATTAACAGCAAAAATCTCGTGTATCACATGCATGGATGATGGCCTTATGAAACTAATGGTGTACATTAATATTCAATTAATAATGGGGGTCAAGAAAATCAACAAATAAGGGGGTTTAAAATGAATTCGAAGTAATGGAATTGACATATTTATATATAAAGTTTCAAAAATACTACACACACAAACCCTTCTCCCTAACTTTCTCTCACAAACGTGACATATCAGCTCATAATTAGTCAGCTCGCAATGGGTCTCACCTGTCCAACAATGGGTCCTGTGATAATCCTATTTTTCCCTGTGATTTTGCATTGAATTTCAACAGGATTTAGGATACTTCTCATACAATTTGGGCCATAATTGCTACTTAATTCTATTAATTTTTCTTTATAGGCCTAAATGATGATTTTGAGCAAAAATGACAGTTTTGAGCGTAAAATGCGTAACTTGAGCTTGGAAAGTCAGAATGACCTGAATATAGAAGCTATGGAAATATAAGAAGCATGTTAGAGTCATGAAAGTGACTCTATTTCATTGATAAAAAGATCCCATATGTAATTGAATTGAAGTTATATTGAGACAATTAAGAGAAATTATGAATTTATGTATAAAAATCATATTTTGAGTTTTTCTTACTAATTTAGCATATTTGGGATGAATTTGGAAATGGTGTGAGTTGATATTAGGTTGTGGTTTATGGATTAGGAGTGATTTTGTCTCATTTATGCTGTTTAGGGGGTAAACTGTCATATTTATAAGGGTTGATTTTGTCACTTTTCAATTATATAGGGACCAAAGTGATATCGTTTCAGTTTGTCTATAAAAAGAAGATGAAAAGTTGCGTACAGGGGAGGCTGTTCACCCAGTTTTCCAGCGAGTTCTGACAATGATTCATCTCCCCATGCACCGATCTTCATCAGCCACCGCAAGCCACCACCGCGAATCACGGAAACGTCGCGATGTTTCATCTTCCCACCGCCGTGACTTTTCATCTTCCAGGCGAGATTTCACCATTTTTTGGTGACGTTTTGGCTCCCCAGGACTTGATCTCCCTTCCCCACGACCGGATCTACACTTCCCTAGCTTCAACCGCCGCGAAAACTGTCGGAATCCGCCATTTTGCCGCTGCGCCTCTTCATCTTCCAGCCGAGATCCTGCTCATTTCCGAAAACTTTTCAACTCCCCAGGACCTAATCTAAACTCCCCATCACCAGAGCTTTCCGTCGGTACCTCGGATCCCATTTCTGCCACCATTTTTCGGAAGACCCGTCGAAAAATTAACGTTTTCTGGCAAGTGCGACCGTTCGTATTTCAGGCTGTCCGTTGGTCATTTTTGGCCCTTCTTCGCATCATATCGTTGTTGGTTACCTCCTCTCCGCCATGATAAGCTTTGTTTCCACCGTTTCAGCCTCCGTCATCACCACCATGAGCGGCTAAGTTCCCGGTTGTCTGTTACGGCATAGGCGAGATCGAGATTGACTCCATGACTCTCCTCATTAGCTCTCAACTAGTTAGATGAGCCTGATTGTAGGACATTTGGTAGTATTGTGGTTCGGATTATATTTGTTTTCGTTTCATGTTTGATTTCGATACTTTAATATGATTTGAGCATAACTTGTGATGACTATTGTTGTCCATTATGATTTAATGTTTTCATAGAACTTGCTGAATGATAAATGTTGGTTTGAAATAATTAAATGATGAATATTGCTTTTCATTACTTCGCATAGATTGTAATTGAGTTGTGTTTAGATTTAATTTAATTTCTACTGTTATTGCGTTTATTGTGAAGTTGGTTGATTGGAATTTATGTGTTGACAAATTGTATTTGTTAATTGCGTACCAACTAGTGGTATTGCCTTGTAGCGTTTATCGACATTTGATGATAGTCTTTAACCAATCGAACTTGAGTGATCGGGTGAGATAGGATAGATTATACCTAGAGATCCGGGAGGCCATTTCATTGATCTACCTTGCCTTGTAGGATTAGGGGATTGTAGAGGGTGGAGAAGAATTGTGTGAGTCGGTCTCGTGTCGAACCAAAACTGTAACGGCAACATTTTTATTATAAAGTCCGTATTAGTTTTAATTTCACTCTTTCATTATTTGCATTTAGTCTATTTAGTTTCATAAATCATTTTGCCAATTTCTCTTTCGTTAACTCAAATATACATTAGGTCATTAGTCTTGCTCTCTGTGGATTCGACCATGCTTACCGCTAACTACGGTATTTAGGTTTAATTTTGTGATCGTGACGACCGGTCTAACAAAAATTTGGCGCCGTTGCCGGGGAGCAACGTGCTTTTGACTTTGTGTGTAGTTGGGTTTGTAAATACTTTAAGTCTAATTTTTCTATGTTCTTTAATTTTCATTAGGACAGTTTCATTCATGTTTTTTTTTATTTTGCAGGAAGATCGCAATTGGGGAAACGTTGCAGTGTGTCATGTGCATCAAAGTTTAAGCTTGACCCGATTGTGATATTTTCTAATCTTTTTAGCTTTAGTTCTTTTTAGTGCTTGTTAATTGTTTGTGTGATATTTGCATGTTTTGTGTTCATTTAGTTTGCATGTTTGTATTAGTTTTGCATATTTTGTTTTTATTCATAGGATTTAGTTTATGATTTAGTAATAATTTCTTTTTGTTTGACTGTTTGTTTTAATTGTTGATTGTGTGGATTTTTTTTTGGGTGTTATCATATTTAGCTTTATTTTTCTTTATGTGTGGTTTTTGAATTTGCTTTTAGTTCTTTTTCTTTCTTTTTTTTCTTTTAATTTTGATGTTGTGGTTGTTGGTGGAACCTTTGGTACACTTGTAATGAATGCTTGGTAGATAGTCGTATCAACCAATTTTAGTACCCTTGGATTTGAAAATAGAAAGCACGTAGGGTGGATGATAATCTGTATCCCATGCACAACCATCTAGCTTCTAGGATTCCTATCATAGGGCAACCGCCTAAGAATAGTGGCATTTATGAGGTTTCTCTCTTGGATGATTGTAAAACCCCCCTCCAGTCAGGTATTCTCTGAATATCCCTCAATGAGAATCTCGAGGATACATGTCTGGAAAACGAGTTGTATTTAGAAAAAATATCTGTGTAAGGATAATAATAGTAATATCCAATACATGCATATAAAATGTCATGCAGGATCCAAATATATAATTTTAAAACTTTAAGAATTTATCCATAAAATACACATTCGAAACATATTTATAAGGTGGACTATTCAAAAGGTGTTTCACAAATATTTATCATCTACATTATTTACATCAAGATAAAAACATCAAGATGACAATAAATCATCTCCCCTCACATTTAGCCCCGCTGTCTCTAGCATTCCTCGCTTCTAATCTACCTGCAAATAAATCAACAATAAAAGGGTGAGCGCTAATCGCTCAGTAAGGAATGATCTATTTCATTCCAAATGTGCTATTTGATCTTTATTTAAACATATTTGTTAACACATCACTTATCTTTTACATCTAGGGATACTTCCCCTTTTATTTTATATATATATATATATATATATTTTTTTTTTTCTATTTCATATGTCTTTCATCATTTTATCCCATGGCTATATAACATCAATGTGTACACATACAAATAAGTATGTAACATAGTACACACACATCACATGTCATGACATAACATCTAAAATCATCTAACATGAGCATAAATCATCACATAATGTAAATAACATTATAACTCATGTAATGCTACTAAACGCATATGAACCATTTAATGTCTAGCCGATCGGACTTTTCTTAGCATCTTAAGTACTTCATATCATCTAGTCTCAAATTCATCTAGAGCTCATATCATCGGGAGGCGTGCTTACACGTTATTTAGCATCTAAAGCATATATTCATCTTTCCTCAACCCGTATACGAGGATATACTTACGCGTTTCCCATCATGTCTATATGAATCTCTAACATCTTATGGCATGTAAATACATATTTTGGTGAGCTTAATACTTTTAATTCATCTATGGATTATCAATCTATTTACATTACCTCTTGCTCACATACATCATCTTGAAACATGTATTATATTACATCTTCATGCCATTTCATAACATTAATCATGTATTGACATCATGACCATGTATATCTTTCAAAGATCATCTAACTAATGGGTAAACATTAGTACATGGCATAATTACAATAATACATTAATAATCAATTCAAAATCATAAGAATTGATCATGTTCAATCTTAAACTTTAATAACCAGTTTATACTTCAGGCCATTTTCCATCCATTTATCAAACGAATTGGCTCTTGGCATAACATAAAAGTTATAGGTCTTGTCTTAGCTTTCTAATGCTTCAAGAATCATCTCATTTCGATGTTTATAACTCAAGTTATGGTCGAAATACTGAAGTAGGGTTAACAAAACCCCTAAGCTCACTAAATCCGAATTTTCATATTAACTATGCCACATCAATTCCTATTGACATTAACCCAATAGGTCAACTTATGGATCAAATAAACCTCCCCTTAATAGTCTATAACATCTTAAAGGAAGTGTAAAATCTCATTCCCATAATCATCCATTATTGCTATAACATTGTAAGCTAATGCTAACTACACCTCAACACTTCTAATAGCAACCATTCAACAGCATGTGGCCTCCAATACTACAAGTTGTGCCACAATCAGCATCCACACTTCATTTTCTTCAATCAAACATAACAACTCATAAAACATAAATAGCAATAACTTCATGTATAATGAATTCAAAGCAATAAGTAAAATAAATGAGTTCAACTACACTTGCCATCAACTAATTCTATGCCTTAAAGCCTTAATTTAAGGTTTTATAAAAATCTACAAACCCTAGCATAAACCCTAAAGTCATGGGAGGTTCTTCCTTACCTTTTTAAAGACTTCCTCCAACAAATCCTTTGCCTTTGACTTCTTTTACACCTTAATCCTACATATATAACATTATACCTCAACATCTACCTCAAATCTTCAAATCAAATCAAAACTAAAGTTTTTAATCCTTACCTTAAACCCTTCAAATTGAAGATCCAAGGCTCCTATCCTGTTCTCCTTAAAAAAAAATAAGCAAAACTCCTTTAAAACTTAGAGAAAGAAAGCTTGTTTCATGGAAGATTTGAGAGAAAATGGAAGAAATGTTGAAGAAAGGCTCTCTCCCTTGGCTTGAACGAATTTCATCTCATTTATAGGAAAATATTTCATTTATTTCCAAAATTATGCAATTGGCCCAATTATTTTAGTTGTATAACTCATAAGTCCTTAATTCTTCATATAAGGGCATTTTGGTCATTTCATAATAGACATAATTATTACTTAATTAATGCCATTAAATGCAATGAAGCCTACTCATCCTTGACTTTTTCAATGCTTATCCATAGGCAAAATGACCATTTCACCCCTAATGCCTTTCTATGGATAATTGATTCATACCGTTCCAAATGAATCGACTATTTTGCCCTTAGTTAGATTTTATGCTTTTTAACATAAAATTAACATCTAAAGGACTATTTTGAGTTAGGAACATACCTTTGACATCTTGGGTATTACAATGACATAGACTCCAAGTTGGAGTCTCTAGCCTATCAATTTGACACGTTCATATCCATACATGGGCAAGCTTCTAGGCGACCACCACTCGGTAGGCCAAGTCAGGATGTCTTTTCTATGCCTTCAGACCTTTTAGCTATTGAGTACACATTTGAGGAACCAGCTCCCTACACTTTTGAGGAGCAAGTGCAAGATGCACAAGGTTTCCAAAGACGGAATGATCTGTATTCGAACACATTTGATAGTGAGTGGCATAACCATCATCATTTTGCATAGAAGCAGGAACAATCTCATAATGTCTCCCATAATATGCCATATAGTTCTTCTAATCAACAGGGCAATTATTGGGACATGTATTTGGTCCAACCACCCGCCTAACCTAGGATCCCACCTCCCGTCCAACAGCCCACTCTAGAGCCCAGTCCACTAGAATCAATGATAGCTCAAATGCTTCAGACCATGCAAGAACAAAAAAGATGACATGAATGCTAGGTTCAATGACTTAGAGCAGCATTATCAGATATTACATTCACATTCCCAATCTATTAGTAAGCTAGAGACCCAAATAGGTCAAATAGCTGAAGCGGTTTATAAGAGAGAGGAATGCCATTTGCCGAGTCAAGTTGTAGATAATCCCAAGGGTGCACCTCACTAGATAGGGTATCATGAACAAGCTAGGCTTAAGAGGGAATTATATGTTGAGTCTGGAGAGAAAGAGAGCTTAGAGGGAAACCAAGCCAAGAGGAGTGAAAGAGAACCAACCATAGAGTTAGGTGTGCTGAGACATGAAAACGAGGAAGTTGGGGAGAAAGAACCATCCCCTGCATTTGACATACCGATAGAACCTTGTCCTCAATACCTAGAGTCGAATAATGCATCCAACTTTAAGAAAACTACTAGGATGGAGGAAATAGTTGAGTTGTTTAGACAAGGGCTGATTGGTATTCCACTTCTAGATGCCATTAAGCTCATACCTGCCTATGCCAAGTTCTTAAAAGACTTGTGCACATGGACATAGCGTATTAAATTCAAATATGTCTTCTTGGGACCTCGTGATACCCTACTTATTGCTGAATGGCGAGGGTCATGTAAGGCACCGCCAATATTTCAACTACCTTGAACTTGATGTTTGCATTCAGTCTGGCTGAAGACTTAAAATTTAGCGCTAGTGGGAGGCAACCCACCTTTTTAAATATGTTTTTATTGCTTTTATGTTTTTGTTGTTTTTGTCTTTGCATGAATTGCCATGTTTGGAAACTCATTAACTAGTCCAAGGCTTCGCTTATGCATGCTCCACAAACCCTGTTGGTGACAATCCCACTATTGTTCCTCCAATTGTATCTCTCCACCTTATATGCTGTTATTGTTAGATTTCTTGTTTCTCAAATATGTTGGATGATTTTAATGTTATTGATCATATTGCCATTTGAGATCATTTGATGCTAAGTTGGGGAGGATGTTTGTAGTTGTGGGTCATTGAGGACAATGACATTTTAAGTTGGGGAGTGTTGATTGACTTTTATTTTGTGGAGTATGTTGTTGATCATATTTTTGTGAAGTATGTTGTTGATCATATTTTTGTGAAGTGCATTTTGTGGAGTATGTTGTTGATCATATTTTTGTGAAGTGTTGTTGATGATGCTTTTGTGGAGATTGTGATATTTTTGTGAAGTGTTGTTGATGATGCTTTTGTGGAGATTGTATGTTGAATGGATATTTTTGTGGCATGATGATGTTGTTTTTTATTGAAAATATGTTGAATCTTACTCTTGTAAGTCCAAAAGTGGTTA
The DNA here is from genome assembly GCA_026225825.1 of Pistacia integerrima. Classification (NCBI taxonomy): domain Eukaryota; kingdom Viridiplantae; phylum Streptophyta; class Magnoliopsida; order Sapindales; family Anacardiaceae; genus Pistacia; species Pistacia integerrima. Next base: position 15,543,195 of record CM047745.1, on the reverse strand, counting down.
AAGTGAACTAAAGTGAGTTATTTTTAAAAATTTTCATGAATTCATGCATAATCACCATTTTAGAAGCAATTGAGGTGCCAGTTAAAAGGTTTTGTGAGGTTTGTGAATTTTTTTTTGTTGCAACATGTTTTTAAACATTGAACTATTGGTTCTGTTTTGTGTTAGGTTTGTCCATAATTGTGGTTAGACACTGTTTTGTGTAAATGTCATGTGTTTTAGTGTTTATGCAAGTCTCCCACATATTTTACATGCCCATGGAGCAAATTTTCATTTATTATCTTGCGTGTGTTAAAAGTGCTTAAATGTTGCTTGATGATTTGGTTTTGATTTGTAGCCTTTTTGACTCGAGTGAGTACGCCCGAGGGGTGTTCTATACCTAATCCCCTAAAGCTATCTAGCTTGGGAGCGGTTGGCCTAAAGCTCGTTACATGGGTCCTCTCGAAAGCTTAAGAAGTCATTACATAGATCATGAGCTTTAAAAAAAAAAAAAGAAATAAAGAAATAAAGTCTTAACTTGTAGCATAGTTGGTTCGGGTGAGTAAGTTCGAGAAGTATTCTACACTTAGTACCCTATAGCCATCTGGTTTGGGAGTCATTGACCTAAAGCCCGTTACACAGACCTTCTAGAAAGCTTCTGAAGTTAAGACAAGAAAAAATAATAATAAAAAAAAATAAAAAACTAGTGATGAATGAAAAGAAATTATATGTCAAAATCTTGTGTGGAAAATGAGCATTATGTTACGTGTACATAAGTTTGGGAGTTTTGCATGACATTTTAACATTGTGATATGAATATGAAATGTGTGTTTGAGAAGCTTGAATGGAGATAGGTAAATCTTGATAGAAACTTTAGTTCTTTATTTAGGATTGTGTTATTTACTTGTTATGTTCAAATTCTTCACTTTACCTTTTGATGAATGTCTTGGTTGTTGATGAATATGGTTGTGTATAGTTTTGTGAGAATGTTGAAAGAGTTCCTTTAACTTTACTCGAGGACGAGCAAAGAGTAAGTTGGGGAGTGTGTAAGAGTCATGAAAGTGACTCTATTTCGTTGATAAAAAGATCCCATATGTAATTGAATTGAAGTTATATTGAGACAATTAAGAGAAATTATGAATTTTTGTATAAAAATCATATTTTGAGTTTTTCTTACTAATTTAGCATATCTGGGATGAATTTGGAAATGGTGTGAGTTGATATTAGGTTGTGGTTTATGGATTAGGAGTGATTTTGTCTCATTTATGTTGTTTAGGGGGTAAACTATCATATTTATAAGGGTTGATTTTGTCACTTTTCAATTATGCAGGGACCACAATAATATTGTTTCAGTTTATCTATAAAAAGAAGATGAAAAGTCGTGTACAAGGGAGGCTGTTCACCCAGTTTTTTGGCGAGCTCTGGCGACCCTTCGTCTCCCTCTGAAGACGATTCATCTCCCCATGCACCGATCTTCATCAACCACTGCAAGCCACCACCACGAATCACAAAAACGCCGTGACGTTTCATCTTCCCGCTGCCGTGACTTTTCATCTTCCAGGCGAGATTTCGCCGTTTTTCAACGACATTTCGGCTCCCTAGGACTTGATCTCCCTTCCCCACGGTCGGATCTACACTTCCCTAGCTTCAGCCGTCGCGAAAACCGCCAGAATATGTCATTTTACCGTCGTGCCTCTTCATCTTCCAGCTGAGATCCTGCTCATTTCCTGTGACTTTTCACCTCCCCATGACCTGATCTGAACTCCCCATCACCAGAGCTTTTCATCGGTACCTTCAAATCCCATTTCCGCCACCATTTTTCGGAAGACCCGTCGAAAAATTAACATTTTCTGACGAGTGTGACTGTTCGTATTCCGGGCTGTCTGTTGGTCATTTTTGGCCCTTCTTTGCATCATATCGTTATCGGTTACCTCCTCTCCGCCATGATAAGCTTTGTTTCCACCGTTTCAGCCTCCATCATCACCACCATGAGTGGCTAAGTTCCCGGTTGTCTGTTACGGCATAGGCGAGATCGAGATTGACTCCACGACTCTCCTCATTAGCTCTCAACTAGTTGGATGAGCCCGATTTTAGGACATTTGGTAGTATTGTGGTTCGGATTATATTTGTTTTCGTTTCATGTTTGATTTCGATACTTTAATATGATTTGAGCATAACTTGTGATGACTATTGTTGTCCATTGTGATTTAATGTTTTCATAGAACTTGCTGAATGATAAATGTTGGTTTGAAATAATTAAATGATGAATATTGCTTTTCATTACTTCGCATAGATTGTAATTGAGTTGTGTTCGGATTTAATTTAATTTCTACAGTTATTGCGTTTATTGTGAAGTTGGTTGATTGGAATTTACGTGTTGACAAATTGTATTTGTTAATCGCGTACCAACTAGTGGTATTGCCTTGTAGTGTTTATCTGCATTTGATGATAGTCTTTAACCAATCGAACTTGAGTGATCAGGTGAGACATGATAGATTATACCTAGAGTGCCGGGAGGCCATTTCATTGATTTACCTTGCCTTGTAGGTTTAGGGGATCGTAGAGGGTAGAGAAGAATTGTGTGAGTCGGTCTCGTGTCGAACCAAAACCGTAACGGCAACATTTTTATTATAAAGTTTGTATTAGTTTTAATTTCACTCTTTCATTATTTGCATTTAGTCTATTTAGTTTCATAAATCATTTTGCCAATTTCTCTTTCGTTAACTCAAATATACATTAGGTCATTAGTCTTGCTCTCTGTGGATTCGACCCTGCTTACCGCTAACTACGGTATTTAGGTTTAATTTTGTGACCATGACGACCGGTCTAACAAAGCAAAGCTACAACTTTCATGTTGTGGGTTTTTTTTCTAATTTTTACCGGAATAGATGAAAACTTGGCTTGAAGTCGTGAACAGTACATTGGGAACTGAAGAAAAATGTCTTTGGACGTACTTCAGCATTGTGGCTATAAAGTGAGCTGTAGACCTCTGATTGGGGTGATTCTTGAATGAGTAGAAATATAATTCAAAGGGTTACAATTCATATGTTTACCACTTTTCTAAATTCAGATGTTATCATGCTCAAATTCGGTCCGAAAGATCCTCGTCGTGGCAAAAATAAAGTTTCGCCGCGGCAAAACTGCGTCAGATGTGAAAAAATAAAACGATATGTTTTGGCTTGCTCCGGCTTCATCCTTAAGTAAGAGATGTATAAATTGGCACGAAAAGGAAGGGAAAAGAGTCTTGGTTTGTCACTTGGGAGGTAGCTCTTGGAAGGAGAAGATTATTGAAAATTTGAGCTTCTAATTAGAGAAGATTTCTCCATCTTTTGCTTGTTTTTCAGCGATGAACCTTGATTCTGTTTGTTTTTGTTATTTTATTTTGTTTTTGAGTATGAACTGAGTTGTTTAGCTAGGGTTTGATGTAAGCTTGATACAATGATTCAATTTTATATGAATTGACTTACTTTGAGTTTTAATTTCATGATTGAGTGTTTGTCTCTTTGCTTAATGACTTTTGGATGCTTAATCACCATTCAAATGTGTGTTGTTCACAATGAGACTGAGAAGTGATTTGTGATATGTGCCTCTTGGGATAAATACCATAGATTGAGCGAAAACTAAATATAGATAAATGCGATCTATGAAATCTAGATAGAATTTCACAAAGCTTAAGAGACCTTGAACTATTAAACTTCAATTTTTGTGTTTGGAAGATTAATACGAATAAGTGGGATGGTATAACTTGAGAAGGAGTACCAAACAACTTAGGGAATTCGATTTTCAATCAAGGAATTAAAACTTGGGTAATAGATTCTATGATTTAGGTTAGCATATCTAGGTGAAATCAACACCCTAACATTTTTTAGCATTGTTTAATTAGTTAAGTTTTTGGATTTTCCTTTAATTTCATTACCATTCATTTATATTTTTGTTAATTTGTGTTCAGTTTGTTAATTTTTCATCAATCCAATTTATTGTTACTTCAATTACGACTTAAACTAGAGAAATTGGTACTTAGTAACATTATTCTCATGTGAATGATACTCTACTTACCACTTTATTATTTTTTGCGACTAGTGCACTTGCTACATATGCATATTTGTGAAATCACGTATCATCCCGCCTAACCAATTGGAAGTTGTCACGTTAGCGTTTGTAAGAGAAAGTTGTGAGAAGTGTTCGTTAATCTATCTTTCTTCATAAAGTTTTGAAGTTTTAGAAGACATGGCCACCTCAAGCATGAGCTATGGTTCAAGCCTCTGAATCCAACGAACAGGAAATTGTATTATGTCAATAATATAAGATAGAAATCTATATATATATTTAATTTTGCTATTGCTATTGCTATGTCAATTTAAATTTTAACTTAAAACAGTGGTGTAATTTATTTTAAACCCTTAGTTATGAGAGATTAGTTAAAAAGAATTATTTTTATATCAAACTCATCAAATCTTAACTATTATACTGCAATAAAAAAATTACTAGAAATTAATGTCACAAATTTAAGTTTACATAATTTACCCTTATTTTTTATTTTATTATTATTTTAATCTACGATTAAGACTTGAGAATTATGCGCGTGCAATATATATATAAGTTCATTTCATTTTGGCCATAAACTATATAAAAGTGTTGGATGAATACTGATAAAGTTTTGCACTCGATCTTAGGCTCTATTTGTTTTATTATTTTGAGTAGTATTTTTGAAAAAGTTGAGTAGGAAGATTTAAAAATTTTCAAAACACCCCTAGGTTTGTTAATTTAGCTAAACACCCCTACAATAAAAAGTTTATAAATTAACAAAAATACCCCCATCCACCCATATTTGCCAGATTCCGCCCACCATTGTTGGAAGGAGGCCAGAATCTGCCGTAATGGTGAACGACCAGCTAGATTTGGTGGATCATGCGCCGATATGGCCTTTTCCAGCATATCCATTTGGTTATAGATCTAGCATTTTCTAGCCAGATCCACAATGGATCTGGCTAAAAAGGGTAGATCTATGGTCAGATTCAATCACATCTAGTCATCAACGATGATCAAAGATATGGCCGTCGTCGACAACCAGATATGGCCGTCGTCGACAACCAGATATGGCCAAAGATCTGGCTGTCAACAACTAGATCTTTGGCCTCAGATTTGGCCTTTTTCGGCCAAATCTACTATAGATCTGGTTGAAAAATGTTAGATCGGTGTACTACGGACCAGAGCCAAGCTGGTAATGCGTCATTACGCTAGATTTTAGCCATCTTTCGGCAATGATGACCAGAATCTAGTAAATGTAGGTGAGTGATAGTGTTTTTGTTAATTTATAAACTTTTTTATTGGAGGTGTTCAGTTAAATTAACAAATTTATGGAGTTTAAAATAGTTAAATAGAATATAATTGGATTTTGAGAATAAGAAAACAAATACACATTTTGAGTAGGATATGACAAAAATAAAGGGTGCGTTTGGTTTATTATTTTGGATAAGATTTTGGGGATAGTATTGGATAATTTAATATGGGAGTATTACGAGGTAAAATTTAAAAATTTATAAAAAAACCCCCTAAGTTTGTTAATTTAATAAATACCCCAACATGTAAAATGACAAAAATACCCTCACCACTTGTAGTGCCAAATTCAGGCCACCACCACTGGAATCGGGCCGAAAAATCATGTTACGACATAAACTAGTCGGATCGTGTCGTAACGCAGCGTCGTTATGACCTTTTTCAGCCAGATTCACCATGAATCTGACCAAAAAAGGCAAGATCTACGACTGTAAGTGGTGATCGACAATCGAAAAAGGCCAAAGCAGCGACCATCTTTGGGCGCGTCGGCAATGGCCAAAGATATGGCCGTCGTTTTCGGTCAACGACGCTCATTTCTTTCGCCGTTCACCAACCGGCCTTTTTCAGCCAGATCGGTGAACTTCCGGCCATTTATGGTTGGTAGGTAGGCCGTTGTATAGATTCTGGCTACCACCGATGGTGGTTGCCAGAATCTGATAAGTATGGGTTTTGGGGGTGTTTTTGATCATTTTTAAATTTTTTTTTTAGGGTGTATTTGATGAAATTAATAACTTTATGAGGTTCTATAATAATATATTAAATATTATTTGAAGAATAAGATTGAAAATATGGATAAAAATAATAAGCCAAATATGGCTAAACAATCGGTCCCTTAAGTTAACCTTAAAAGACTTTAATGATGAAAGAGTGATCTAACGGTCCATAAAAAAGATAACGTTACCCATCAACATAACTGTTTGTTAGTATTTGTGGGTCCAGCACCCTTACAAAGGTAGATGAAAATAATTAATAAAATATGTTTTTAGCACGCAACCAAGCATTATGGATGTGACAATAATTAAAAATGTAGTCCTATTTGAGAACACAATGACTAATTTCTATCACTGTCCAGATAACATTAAATAGCTTGAAGAGATTATCAACTGCATACAAATTGAATTGTCTCTCTCAAACTCAGTTCAGTTCTTGACTTCTACTTCGATTCAGCACCAATCAGCCGCCATGGTGGCTCCACATCTATATTAATAGTAATCTCGTGTACCTCGTGGTTTTTAGTAAATTAATACTACGTTAAGGCATCCCTAAAGGATTCTTTATATGGTGGTTGCACATCTTATTTCAGTTTTTGACTTCTACTTCCATTAAGCACCAATCAGCCGCCATGGTGGCTACACATCTATATTAATTGTAATCTCGTGTATCTCGTTCTCAAGATGATGGTTTTTAACAAATTAATACTGGGTCTAAGAACATCTTTAAAGAACTTTTTATATGATATAAATTCTTTATTATAAAAAAGTTTATCTACAAAAAAATTAGTTTAATAAACTATTTATTCTTTATATATAAATTAAAGAGTGAGTTTGACTTTTCACATTTAGAAAGTTAAATTTCACTCCATATCCTAATTTTAAATAATAAATTACAAGTTTCTATGTATTTTATTTATGATTTATCTTACTTATTAAGTTTTTTTCTTGAAAAAACACATTCTCTCTACTAATATTTAAAGAAACTATTGGATTTAAATAAAAAATTTATTCTTTATATTTAAAAATCAATAAAAATATTCTTTATTTATATAAAAAATACTCTTTAAAATAGAGAACATCATTTAAGATGTTCTAACATGCATATTATCAAAGCTGAAGTGAGTATTGGTACATAGGCAAATTCAAATTGTGTTAATAGACTTAATTTGAATTATCAAAGTTGTTTTTGTTCAAATTTAATTGGATAATATTATCAAAGCTGAAGTGAGTATTGGTACATGAGATGCATAAGCAGTAATAACATCTTCAATTTTATTAATTTTACCAACGAGTAGTTGAGAAGTAAAGTTGGACCCCAGCCTTTTCTATTATGAGTAAATAAATTAAAATTTGTTATAGAAAGTGGATACAATTGTCGAGCTCTTCCTGAATGGGATTGATTACGAAGGTTAACCATATCACATGTTGAGGAGATTATGCGAACCATGGTATTTAAAAAAAACTCTCTCAATATCATTCCATATGTAACATATTCTTGTCTCGTACATATAGATATCATTTAATCCTAATAAAAAATGATAATAATAATAATAATAAGGCCACGTAGATGTCATTTAATTCTGATGGGTTATTGTGACTCTTTATATAAAATTGTTTAATTGTAAATTTATTTTTTTATTTAGAAAAGTTATTAAAAGATAAATATAATTGTTATAAAGAAATATGAATTTGATTATAAATATAAATATGAGTTTTTTTTTTTTTTTTTAAAGAATAAAGTATTTCATGCATGTACAACCTATTTAGAGAGTGAAAATTAATTTAAGGTTACAAGAGAATGTTGAGTTATATATAAGATCTGGGATGTAAAATGATGGATTAAACATCACGAGTTGGTGTAGAAATTTAGATTGTCTCCATTATATTAATTAGTATCAGGGGTGTTGTACTTTTGTATATCGATCATTGCTTATAGTACTAGTGGAATAACGTTAAATATTATGTACTATATTCATACATGTTAATCTCAATGTTTGCTGTTATTTTCACTAAATGAACTCCTAACTATAATAATATTCCTTACAACAATCATAGCATAGTCATATTTATGATCTTATTTGCTCCTAACAATAATTATATTCCTCATAGGAATCATAGCCATGTTCCTGATTTTATTTAATCCCTTGTATACTATGATTCCTGATCTTATCTAATCCCTTTATAATATATTTTTTAGTTAATCTATTAGTCCCCTTAAAGTATGATATGATTACAAGTCTTAAGGTTTCAGAAATAATAAAAATCCTTTTGCTATTATGTTTTAGGTGTTAAAAAAAAGAGTAAGAGAACAATTTGGTAATATTGACTAACTCATTACAATATAGATTTTAACAGCTTATTAATAATTTATTAATGATAGGGGAAATCTGTTATTTCGAAAACCTTAGGAAAATTTTGTAAATATATCATACCTTAGGGGGATTAATCACTCTCTCTCTCTCTCTCTCTCTCTCTCTCTCTCTCTATATATATATATATATAAAAGATTAACTCTATACTTTTATTCCTCTTAAAGTAAATTTCTCTCTCTCTCTCTCTCTCTCTCTCTCTCTCTCTCTCTCTCTCTATATATATATATATATATAAGATTAACTCTATACTTTTATTCCTCTTAAAGTAAATTTCTATCTTGGCAAGACTTCCCAACACCTTTCATAAATTGTTTTAGGATAATTTTTTTACTGACGAAATTCCATTTCATCTCTATATTGATACATCATTAGTGACCAATTACTCTGTCATTAATACATTTGATTATGCGACACAAATTTTGTAACAAAATAGAAATGTTTTTCATAACGAAAACTACTGATATTATTTCGTATCTATAAATTCTATTTCATATGAGTTGGGGGAGCGGTATTATTAAAATAGAAATATAGACATTTTACTAAGGCTTTAACTTAAATTATATTTTATTATCATACTTATATGAAATTGTTAGTTGTACTATTATATTTTTAGCCTTTTTATTAGAATACGAGTATGAAAAACATGAAGAGTGATATAGACTGAAGCTAAATTAGTTGATTCTCGATCATTATCTAAGAGAAAAAGTGTACAAATTTAAAAGGAAACTTTCCGTATTGATTTAGGAAGAAGATGGTGATGTGGCTTGCATTCCTATTTAATTACTATTTTTGTTTTAATTATTGGTATAATTCTTCAACCACCATGACATTACATTGACTAGAGCACATTTAAACTATTAAACAAAGATTACCACATTTTTTTATAAATTTTGAACAATTGGAATCACTTAAAATTTGAACGGCTAAACGTTTTCCATCAAAAAAGTTTATAACATTTAAAAGATTTATTTCGGTAATCAAATCTGATTAATAAATTACCAACTGTTTGGAGAAAATTAATCTTTCTATACCGTGAGGGACTAGAAATTTTTGTATGAGGTGCAGCTTAAAGAACATTAATGTTAAAGATATATTGTATAATTATCTCCTTAACAATGCTACAAAAAACAAAACTAATTAATATATATGCTCTAAATTTTATTTAAATTTAATATATGAATTTCAAAGTTTCATATTAGGAGATAACAACTATATCCTTTGTCCAAAATTCTTCAAATTTATTTTTCATAGTAACAATCGAGATGTTAATTAATTTATTTTTAGGAAAGTAAAGCTAAGAAAATCCCAAAAGAAAAACGAATCATGATTATATTAATTGTATTATAAGTAATAGAATAAGAAAAAAAAAAAATTGATAACAATTTCCAATACAAAAAAAAACCCATTTTTGAGATTAATATGGATACAAAGATATTGGCCAGAGTGCCTATTTATTTATTTTTTAGTTTTTTTAGTTTTAAATTTAACCTACTCCATGTTAGCCAGGCTGAAAAGAGGCCAGTTTCGTAAAACTGCAACTCCACAAAAGAGAGAATGGCGTTGATGGAGAACTGACCATGTAACTCCTGATCCTACTCAACTAATTTCTAGTAGACCCTATGACGGAGTTGAGCAACTACAAGTTGGTAACGGTGAGTCTCTCCATATATCTCATATAGGTTCCACTTTATTTCCCAATTCATTTCATTCTAAGTGTTTACATTTGCGTAATGTGTTGTGTGTTCCTAGAATAACTAAAAATCTCCTTAGTATTTCTAGATTCACTAAAGATAATCAAGTAACTGTGGAATTTGACTCTGATTGTTGTGTTATTAAGGACAAGGCTACCAAGGCAGTGTTACTGCAGGGAGGACTTAAGGGTGGTCTGTACCAATTGCACATACCTTCTTGCTTCTCCTCTGGTTACACTTCTGGTGGTCTAGAAAAGTCAGCTGCTTTGAGTTCTAGGTTTTGTAATACTTTGTCTTCAAATAAGTCAGTAGGTACTGATAATCAGTATAGTCATAGGTTGCCTCAGTCTATTAGTTCTCTGAATAACTTTCAAGATGCTAATGCCAAGTGTAATACACTGATTAGCAGTCCAATGAATGCTATAGTTAATAACAATCATAGGATGCAAGATCCACAATTATTTTGTAGCACTCAAAGTCCTATCTCATATGCAAATGATTGTACTCCTGATTTCATTAATAAAACACAATGTTTGGAACACTCTGGTTTAAATCCTGTTAAATCTAAGTCTGATATGTTTGGTTCTACTGCTGCTATTTCTGATATTTCTGCTAATAATAATAACATCTCTGATTTGGTTGATAATTTTGGCAGAATTTCTGATAATACTTCTAATTTTGATAATTATTCTAGTCTGAACAAAGCTGATTCTGATTCTGTCTTGCATATTGCTTCTGTGGTTGATACTAATGCACATTCTACATCTATGTTGAAAGATAATGAAAATTCTATGATTGATGTTAATGCAAATCCTGCTTCTATGTTGAATGATAATGAAAATTCTGCTATGACTAAAGCTCTTCTTGTTCACAATGCTGCCACAGTTTTTCAGGCTAGTAATACTAGGAACAATGCACTGTCCCTTTGGCATAATTGTTTAGGCCACCCACATACTGATGTATTAAGCAAAATCTTACTAAACATTCATCCAAGACCTTCAGAACCAGTCTCATCATTAGGTTTTTGTGATGCATGTAAATTAGGAAAACTACATAGAAATCACTTTCCTAGTTCAACCTCTAGAGCTTCACAGCCACTTGAAATAGGTCATAGTGACATTTGGGGACCAGTACCAGTAGCTTTCTTAGAAGGTTTCAAATATTACATTCATTTCATTTATGACTACAGTAGGTTTACCTGGATGTTTCCCTTAAGAACCAAAGCTGAAGTTCAATCCACTTTCATCAAATTTCACCATTTAGTTGAAAGACAACTTGGTTATAAACTCAAAATCTTATAGTCTGACCAAGGAGGAGAATATAGGGGTCTAATTCCTTATCTTACCACTGCTGGAATCCAACTTAGGCATTCTTGTGCCTATGTACACCAACAAAATGGGAGAAGTGAAAGGAAGCATAGACATATAGCCGAAACAGGTCTAACCTTACTAGCCCATGCATCTATGTCGTTGCCTTTTTGGTGGTGTGCATTTGATACTGCTGTGTTTCTTATTAATAGAATGCCTAGCTCAATTTTGGATTTTGTATCACCATATCAGGTTCTTTACAGTAGAATTCCTGTATATTCTAAGTTAAAAATTTTTGGTTGTGCTTGTTTTCCTTTTTTGAGAGATTTTCATAAACACAAGTTGAATTTTCATTCTTCTAAATGTGGGTTATAGTTTAAGTCATAAAGGGTACAAATGTCTTAGTTTAGAGGGAAAAATTGTCATTACTCCTAGTGTTCAGTTTAATGAACTAGAGTTCCCTTTTGCTACTGGTTTTAGTCAACATTTGTCCAGTTCCTGTTTTCCTTCACTCAAAGCAGCAGTCCCTCATAGTTCTTCTACTTGTTTTCCTCTTGTTTCTATTCCCTTTTCTAATGGTACAACCAGCAAAGTCTCCTCTGCAGTGGACTGTTCTGTTCCTAATCCTTCTCTCACTACTAACAAGTCAACTCCTAGTTCCTCATTTTAGGACATTAATAACTCTATTCATAGTCCATCTATTCCTAAACCATCCTCTAGAATCCGCACCTCAATTTCAAAAACTCCATCTAACAACCCTGATACTTATACTTCCTTATTACCTACTCTCGTTCCATCTTCTACTTCACATACATTTCCATTAGAAATAGATCTATCTTGCTATCATCTTCCCAATTCCACAATTCAAAAGCCTTCTATACCTTCACATTATACACAATCAGCTTAGAAACCCACTAATCACTCTCTTGTTGTTAACTTAACTCCATCACAATGCATTCAATCTGAAATTCCTACCTATGCACCTGAAATTCCTCATAATCAATCTACCAACCAGCCTCTGACCACTAATACACATCCTATGCTCACCATATCCAAAACCAGTAATTTACCCTCAACTAGCCTTACCTTGACCAGGTCTTTACCCATTCCATCAGACCCTGTTTCAGTAAATGAAATACCTGGTCTTGTTGCTTCTGTCAACCACAATCACCCCACAAACCAGTCCCTTATAACCAACACTCACACTAGATTGAAAATCAGCAACTCAACATCACTTGCACTAGAATCTGTTCCAATAACTACAGCCTCTGAATTTACACCTACAAACCAGTCTCTTAACCCTAATACATCCACCACAGTCACCAAGTCTCAAACTAGCAACTCAATCTCAACTGCCCTTACCCTGGTCAAGTCTTCACCGTTAAACTCCCGAACTCGCATGCTTGGATCAAGCTCTTGCTTGTGATGAGTGGAAAAAGGACATGCAAGATGAGTTCGATACTCTTATTAGGAATGAAACTTGGAGCCTAGTTCCTCGGACTTCTGATATGAACATAGTTGGTAATAAGTGGGTGTTTCAAATTAAGTTTCATGTTGATGGATCTCTTCAAAAGTATAAGGCTAGATTAGTTGCTAAAGGATTTCAACAAACTCCTAGCTTAGATTATTTTGAAACTTTTAGCCCCGTTGTCAAACCAGCAACAATTCAAATCATTTTCACATTGGCTGTCACTTATGGTTGGGATATACAACAAGTGGATGTGAACAATGCCTTCCTTAATGGTCATTTGAATGAAACAGTCTATATGAGACAACCAGAAGGGTTTGAGGTCTCTTACTTGTCTTCCCATGTTTGTAAACTTAACAAGGCTCTCTATGGTCTTAAACAAGCCCCACGAGCCTGGTTTGACAAACTAAAACAAGCGTTGGTTCACAAGGGATTTCAGAATTCAATATCTGATTCCAGCCTGTTTATTCTCAAGGACAACTCTGAAATTTTATATGTTCTCATATATGTGGATGACATATTAATAATCGGTTCCATTCGTCTAAAATTCAGCACTTGTTCATGATTTAAACAACCAATTTGCCTTGAAAACTCTTGGGGTGTCACATATTTTTTGGGCTTAGAAGCAACCAGGTCAGTTATGGGTCTACACTTAAAACAAACTAAATATGTCCATGATTTGCTTGTCAAAACCAAGATGTAAGAGGCACATGCCTGTCCTACTTCTATGGCAGCAGGAACCAAACTATTGGCAACTGATAGTGAGTTGTTTAAAGACCCCAGTCTCTATAGAAGTACTATTAGAGCTCTACAATATGTCACCTTAACCAGGCTTGATATCAGCTTTACAGTGAATAAACTTAGTCAGTACCTTCAGGCTCCTACTGAGCTACAATGGCAGGCGTGTAAGAGAGTTCTAAGGTATCTTAAAGGTACTCAATTCCATGGTTTGCTGTTTAGACCAACAGCCTCTTTTAATGTTGAATGTTATACCGATGCAGATTGGGGAGGTAATTTAGATGATCGACGGTCTACTAGTGGATATTGTGTGTACCTAGGTCTTAATCTGGTTCAATGAAGTTCTCGTAAGCAAAAAGTAGTGGTATTATCATCTACAGAGGCTGAACATAGAGCACTAGCCCAAACAGCAACTGAATTGGCCTGGTTGGACAATTTATTTACTGAAATAGGGGTGTCTTTAAACACTTGTCCTGTCATTTGGTGTGACAATGTGAGTGCTGGAGCTTTAGCATCAAACCCAGTTTTTCACGCAAGAATAAAACATATTGAAATTGATACTCACTACATACGTGATCAAGTTCTTGCAAAAAAGGTTATTGTGCAATATGTTCCCACCAAGCTTCAAATTGCTGATATTATGACAAAAGCACTTTCCATTAGTCAGTTTCAGGTTTTGAAACACAAACTTTGTGTTGTTAAGATCCCAAATTTAGAGATTAAAGTTGACAATAGTCCAGGATCATCTTAATTCTCTAAAGCAATGTAAAATTCTGCTAACACTGTAAACAAAAGAATCAGAGAATCTGCTATATATTGAACTTCCATTGTGTTGTTGTTTTGTGATGTTGTTTGTGGTGTGATGAAATGAATGCTGGTAGTAAGAATTAATATTGCAGTATATGCAGAAGCATCAGAAAGAATATTGAAGTGTTGCTATTTTGAGAAGGTGTTTGTGGCATGTTGATAAAATGCTATTGATGTTTTTGGCAATCCTGCTAACTATATGCAGAAGCATCAGAAAGACTGTTGCAGTTCTTTGAGTCAATGATGTGTTGCTGTTTTGAGAAGGTGTTTGTGGCATGTTGATAAAATGCTATTGTTCTTTTTTTTTTTTTTTTTTTTTTCTTGCTTGGAGTGCTGTTTTGCAGTACTTACTTGATGTTTGTGGTATGAGAATATGAATTCTGGAGATAAGTGTTGAATTGAAGTGATGGTTGCATTATAATAGTGTGTATGTTGGTGCTCTGTGATGAGTGCATAGTGTAAGTATGAAGAAGATGAAGTGTTGAATGTGAAGGAGGTGAAGTGTTGAATGTGATAATGCTTGGTAAATGCTGGATGTTAGTAGGAATCCAGTAATGTGGTGATGGATTTTATTTGAAAAGTGCAGAAGCAATTCAGTAGTAATGTTGGTAAAGTTGAATTCTAGATGTTTTGTAGAAGCGGACGTAGTGAAGCAGATCAATAGTAATGTTGGTAAAATTGAGTTCTGGAAGTTTATAGAAACTTAGTGGTGTGCAGAAGCAGATGCAATGTTGAATTCTGGAAGTTTATAGAAACTTAGTGGTGTATAGAAGCAAATGCAATGTTATTGAAAGTGCAGGAAGTGCAGACAAGCAAATGCAGTTTTTTGATAAAGTGCAGGAAATGCAGACAAGCAAATGCAACTTTTTGATAAAGTGCAGGATATGCAAAAAATGTTTTTGAAGACAACAAACTGAAGTCTAGAAGACAATTCAATAGAAAATGGTGAAGAATTCAGTAACCGTAGTCCAGTCTGAGGGGGAATGTTAGCCAGGCTGAAAAGAGGGCAGTTTCGTAAAACTGCAACTCCACAAAAGAGAGAACGGCGTCGTTTTGAGAAGAGAAGAAAAACTTTACTCTTTAGTTTATCATTTAGTTGGGTTTACTCTCAGCGTCAGTCTTCTTCTCTCTTCCTCTGTATATAAACAAATGTATCGCTCTGAGAATAATAAGAAAAAGGTTCATGCATTTTTCAATTTCTCTCTTTTAGTTTTTCAGTTTCACACTCCAACAACTCAAATAATTAGGTCATGAGTCTCTCATGGACTTGAGTAGAAGAATTTTCCTTAAAAAATTGGTTTGTTAAGGGAGGGTTCCCAACAGAGGCGGATCTAGCCCCTTTGAGGGTAGGCCCTCAAGTATAAAAAAAAAAAAAATTATTAATATATAGACCACAAAATTGCTATTAATATATATACTAGGTGATTTAAAAAAAAATGAGAATTATTATACATATATGTAGGCCCACAAATAACTTGTTATTAATATATATATTCTAAGCCCACATCATATTAAAAGTTTAAAACTCTCTCCACTTTTCTTCTAACTCTACATGTTTTTTATGATTTTATCCCCAAAATTCTTTACTTTCTCTTTCTCTTCCTTATGCTATTCAATCTTAAAACTTTTGAAGATCGAAATTATTGAAGCTTTCAACTCAAGGTGTCACAATTAGCTTTGTTTTCTGTTTTATCAGTTTTAGGTATGTGTATTGCTCATTTCAATTTAGTTTATTTTAAGATTGAATTATTTTTTATTTTTTTTTGAGGTTTTTTATTCTAATTTAAGGGGAAAATACCTTAATCTTGTTAGTTTATTTTGTGTTTTGTGTCTAAGAATGAACTTACTTTCCCAAATTAAAACATTTACTATATTTTAAAAGACGTTATTTTTTACCCTTCACCCACCACTTTCCTACATTTCAAACGTCACCGTTCTGCTACTCAAAATAAATAAAGAAATTTGAGTTACTATCTATGTTTATATCAAGAAAATTCTTTTTATTTTTTATTAATTTATATTAAAAGTCAACGCAATGTTGACTTGATTTAAGTTTTGGTTGACTTTAGCTTAGGTTAGATCTGGTCAAGGTCATGAAAATTTATATTATAATATTTGAAAGCTAAAAATTAAAAAATTAAAAAAATTAAAAGAAGGCTTTGCTCAAGGTTTATTTAACACATGTACTCAAAATTTGGTTTCTCATGAATTTATTTAAGTAGGAAAGTATAGTGTTATTGTATTCTTTTCTCTCAAGTTTTTGATATTGTATTATTTTCTTTGTTTAAGGTTTGGTGATTTTTTAAAGTTTTTACTAGTTGTTTAGCAAACAATGACGGAGCTGCGGAGGGCCCCCTTGACAAAAAATCCCTGAATCCGCCTGGTTCTCAAGCCCTTTATAACCTAAAGGTTTTTGAAATTATCTTGTTTGAATTTTCTTTAGCTTATTTGTTAGCTTATGATTGAATAAATATTATTTTTAGTTTAATTTTTAATTTTTTTATTTATATCATGTATAATTATTTATTTGCCAAAATTTGTTGTTAAGTGTAACAGGAACACACTGTTAACTGTTCATAAATTGTACAATTATTTAAAATTTTTTTTTTCCCCTTTATTTTACACAAACATTGTACTTTAGTTGATAATATCTCATTTTAGGGTCACAAGAGTAATAAGAAAATTTAAAATATAAATACTGTCTTAGTGATATCAACAATTAATCCCAAGTAGAGTAAGGTCAACAAAATTATAAAAGGAAAACAGAAATTGATTATAGATGGGTCTGAAGCTTCTTAACTAGATTTTCTATCAGATTAAAATGTTATGATTTTTTTTAAAAGAGCAATTAAAAAAAATTAATGCATCAAAGTAACAAAATAAAGGATAAATTCATATTATGATGTACAGCCACATAATTAAAATCTAAGAGAGCAATATATATTCTAAAAGGTGAAATTAAAAAAAAAAATACAGAAATTAAACTTTTAATATGGTTATAAATGTTAAGAATAAAAAATTGAAATGTTAAAAGGAAATGAGCAAAGTCTTTTAAAATTACAGGAAATGTGTCAAGCCTTTTTCTTGCATTCAGTTCCTATTGCATGTGCTTAGCTTAGTTGATTAAATAATTATTTTCCTTCCATAATATCATGTACAATTAATTGTTAAAAATTATTTAATTGATTGATCTAATCGCAATAGAGTGGATCTAATCGCCCCCACATTCAAGGTAAGAAAGTCTCATTCCTTATGTTGTAGAAATTAAGTATGTTGAAAGTTGGGTTACATATCTTTAATGAAAAAACTAATTTTTGGGGGTGAGCATGGGTAGCAGGTAGAACCGGAACCTACGGATAAAACCAGAACCAAAACTGAAACCTACCCGGAATCGACACTGTGTAGGTAGGTTTCGATTCCATTTTTTTGGAACCGATACTATGCAGTTCCAGTTCCAGTTACGGTTCCTACATGTGAAGGAACCTGAACCAGAACTAGAACTTGGAAAAAAGAACCTTTAGCGGGTACCCGGCTTGGAATCTACTTGGAACCTGTAGCGGGTACCTTGTTTTAGAACTTGGGCTGAAATAAAATATCTGTGAAGAATGAGCGGTCTATTGTAATTTTACATATAGAAAAATTAAAATGGAAAAAGTTAAATTTTTACAATAACCTAATTAAATAAATATACAATTATACTTATTAAATATAAACTACACCATATAAAAAACTTTAATATATTAATATTAAAGTTTTGATTAATTAAGTGTATAATTGGAATTAAAACCAATTAAAAGTATTTTAATGTTATTAAAATAATTATTTTTGAATAGAATAGCATATTTGATTGAATAATAATATAATATTTAGTTATTTACTTCGATTATCAAGTTCTAAGTATATTTGTAATTAATTAGTAATTAATTAATTATTTAAAATAAGTTGATAAACATTAATACATTACTAGTTAAATGATTACTTAATCAATTATAACATTACATTATAGTTAAATAATTACTTAATTAATTATAACATTCCATTATAAACATTAGTACAATACTTAATTAAACGATTAAAAATTTAATTAATTATAATATTACATTAAAGATTTATAGTATGATTACCTAATTCATTATAACATTATATTATAGAATGATCACATAATTAATTATAACATTACATAATGAAATAATTACTTAACTAATTATGACATTATATTATAAACATTAGTAATTTATTACATTAGTACAATACTTAATTAAATAATTAGAAATTTAATTAATTATAACATTACATTATAAATTTATAGTATGATTACTTAATTAATTATAACATTACATTATAAATAAATTATTATTTAATTAAATAATTTATTAATTAATTATAACATTTCATTATAAACATTAGTACAATACTTAATTAAATGATTAGAAATTTAATTAATTATAATATTATATTAAAGATTTATATTATAATTACTTAATTCATTATAACATTACATTATAGTATGATCACATAATTAATTATAACATTAAATAATAAGATGATTACTTAATTAATTATGACATTATATTATAAGCATTAGTAATTTACTATATTAGCACAATACATAATTAAATGATTAGAAATTTAATTAATTATAGTATTACATTATAAAATTATAGTATGATTACTTAATTAATTATAACATTACATATTTAAATGATTACTTAATTAATTATAAATTTATAACATTATATATAGACATTAGTAATTTACTACATTAGTACATTACTTAATTAAATAATTAAAATTTTAATTAATTATAACATTACATTATAGATTTATAGTATGATTACTTAATTAATTATAATATTCCATTATAAACATTAGTACAATACTAAATTAAATGATTAGAAATTTAATTAATTATAGATTTATAGTATGATTGTTTAATTAATTTAATTAATTGTTTGTGTTTTGGTTTTGATTTAGGAATTTTATGTGAATTGTGATGAATAGATTGAATTCAAGTGTTGCCTAGAGATTAGAGGATTTATGAGTCACATTGGACACAAATGAATGAGTAATCAAAATTTGTTAGGGGTATATTTGTAAACTTTTAAACTAATAGGGGGTAATTGATTTTTTATAGGGCACCCGGGAAAGGAACTGAAACCTACATTTTAGGTTCCGGTTCCATGAATTTAAAAACCTGCATTATGCAATTCCAGTTCTGGTTCCTTTTTTTGGGAATCTGCACTGTGCGGTTCCGGTTCCGGTTCTCCTGAAAAATAGAGGGTATCCAGAACCGCTCACCCCAACTAATTTTAGTAAGTTCTACTTTATGACAATCAAGTTGTCATCTTACCTAAAAACTTAAGTTAGGAGATGCAAATTCAATATTATATTAGTACTCCAAGAGGCTCTCCCACATAAAACTTGATTTTTTTTGTTTTTTTTTCACTTTCTTTTATCTAATTGAATGTAGGGAATTGAAATTCAGACCTTTGACTATGTTATAGACATGTTAAGTTATTAATCCATTTAAAAACACAGTCCAATAAATATACCATACTAAACAGACTCGTAATAATACTAAAATGAATGAGAATATGTAATTACTAAACTTTTATATTAGTTTTAGGTCAAGTGAAAATTTAACATAGTATCAAATCCAAAGAATTAAAATTAGAATCCCGGAATCTCCATATTTCAACTAGATATTGGATTAATTAATATTCAAAATTTTGCTTCCTCAATCTTGATGTCACGTTTATTTTTGTTAGAGAATGGTATCAAAATTTATCATCTTTACATCAACAATATTCCATTTTATACCTCCGCAAATAATTCTTATATATACGTAATCAAGTTCGAACTCGAACTCGATACTTAAAATTGGAAATCGAGTTCGAATTTGAGTTCATATAATCAAGTTTTTTTCGAGTTTGAGTTTAAACTCGATTTCGAGCTCATCTAACAGGGGTGGATTTGGAAATTTTATAACTTTTAAATTACATATGACCCCTATTACTTTAAGAACTATTAACCTAACCATCGAGTTTGAAAATACTCGTGAACATATCAAGTCGAGTTCTACTATGATCAAACTTGACTCGATTAACTACTCGAACTTGAACTCGACCCGACTAACATCGAGTCAAGTTCGAGTGGCTCGCGAGCAACTCGACTCGATTTTCACCTCTAATGGGGCTTCTTCCTTACTTCCTCCTGAGAGCTTGATAGGCATACAAAATCCAATTAATTCAATTGACATGGAATCAATAAATTGCCCTTTTTCCAAAAAAAAAAAAAAAAAGCTATTTATTTATTGGCTTTCGAAATTTACTTATTTAGTGTTACATATCAATATGACACTGATTTGCTCATGTATATGTATGCACACGTATAAATATAACAATGACATCTTAATTCGTAGACATTCCTTTAGCAATAGCTGCACTTTTGATGAGGCTGAAAGATTCTTCAAGATCATCACACAACTGATTAGGATCAGGAATTATACCTTCATCAACTGACAAGATGAAGGTAATTTTGTTGGCATAACTAAGGACATGAATCAGTAATCCCTGCAATTAATGCAAGTGTCAGCTAGCTAGTTTTGATTCAAATAATTAATTAATTACTTGCACAAATTCATTTCACAAAGGAAATAGAGGTTTAGAGCTTAAATAATTACGGTGGGTGGCCCATAGCAACTTGGAGCAATATAGGCCACTGGATAGCCCAAAAAACCGATTTCTTCTTCTGGCCCTACTACATTTGAGAACCACAATGTCGTTTGAGTTGGGAAACTCACCATCTGCGTTCAGGATTGATCAATCATGAAAGGTTTTCGCACACACACACACATATATATGAAAATTAAGAGTCAAAAATAAAATCACAACTAAAAGTATAGAGTATAGACCAAACAAAAGAAAGAGGTTTAAAAGAATTATAATACCTTCACACCACCAAACTTGATAAAACATTTAGGCGAGAAATATGAGAAAGAAGCCTCTAGAGAAGCTTTCTTCCTATCCATGGTTGCCTTAGCTTCTCGAAGGCAATCTATTGGATCATCTCGTAATGCAACGGTGAAAGGGTAAAACAAATAACCCATCTTGTTGCCCCACCTTGCTTTAGATCCTTTCTTCATCATAACATCAAGCTCCTACATTTAATGCAGAGTTAATAATATTCATAAATATAGTGAAATTTACTATGTAAATAATATAATATAAATCACTGAACTTGATTAATAAGTATGTAACCAGCTAATTAAAACTTGATCAATTCGCTTCCACAATAAATAATCTAGATTAGACTTTCTTATTGCATTTTCAGAATCTTCAGATTTTGCAACAATTAATAAAAGGAGGATATGGTTAGGAGCCATTAACAAAACCTTCAAGTTCAAGTGAAGTTAGAGCCAGTAAAACTTGAGAGCGCCAGTAATTATAATTCTTTTCAATCAATTTATCACCAATCGAAGGTTGGGAACAGGGGCGGATCCAGAGTGTGGCCCACCCTCAATTTTTTCAAAATAAAAATTAAATACATTATTCCATTGAGTTTGACTTTGGCCCACCCTTAATTTTTATTGTCAAATATTAAAAAATTGTGGTCCACTCTCAATTTTAGAACTAAAAATTTTTGTTTGGCCCACCCTAATAAAGATTTCTGGATCCGCCCTTTGTTGGGAAGTAGGAAATTAAGTTGAAACTAGAGAATTGTTTAGTTTTGTAAAGAATTTTCTAGAAGTTCTCTCAAAAGCGTTTAAAGAGTAAGAAAAATCAGCCATGACATAAGTTTGTGGCTCTGATATCATGAATAATATAACCAACTAATTTATGGTGTTGTTGTTAATTAGTATCGGGAGTGTTATATTCTTATATATCGGTTTTGACATTATTAGTGGATTTTTTTTCTCATTTGTAAAGGTAGGTAAATTATGTCGAACTACGTTAAATATAATGTATTTTTGCCTAGTTTGATTTATATTCAAAATAGCTATAACAAAAGATGAAATGTATGAAATGTGTTTTCGTAGTGAAAACTATTTCACATTTTCTATGTAAAAATTCAAATTCATATGAGTTCGAGCAGCCATATTATAAAAAATGAAATCAAGAAGGTTTGGTTAAGGCTAGCTTGAGCTTAAATTATATTATAATTAAATATATTTTGTATCAGTCATATTTTTAACCATTTTATATGAATATGAAAAAACATTAAATTGTCTCTCCATCATTATCTAATAGATAAGAATTTGGTAAATTGAAATAAATAAATAAAGACATAAAGATGGAACTTGGGACCCATAGGCTTTAAAAGGAAGAATTTATAAATTTAAAGGAAAAAACTTTCCAATTCATTTAGGAAGAAGATGGTGACCTGGCTTGCATTCCTACTTAATTACTATTTTTTTTTTTTAAATTATTGGTATAATTCTTCAATCACCATGATTATTACATATATATTCGATCGAACAACGTTTTCCATCCAAAAAGTTTATAACATTTACAAGACTTTTTTCAATAATCAAACTTAATTCTACTTTATGTCAATTTAAAAGTTGTAGAATTGAAAATAAATAAATAAATAAAGATGGATAACAATTTAATGAAACAAATAGAAAATAAAATAATGATAAACTCACATAATATAAAAATACATATAAAGTTGCCTAATATATGTATGTATTTAGAGATCGAGGGAGAGGAATTATACTATTATTCTTTATACTGTTTTAAAGGAAAGGTCTAATCTTAATTAATGCAGTTAAAGTTTTTGAAAATGATTAAAAATCTTTTTTAAAATTATGGTAAACCCCTTGACACATGGGGATTTTTAATAAGTTAAAAGGAATATTTAATAATTTAATAATATTTTACTTATAACTGAGTCATACAAACAAATAAAAATTGTATAAAATTTATGTAAAATAACTATTTTATCCTTTTTTTTACTGTTTGTATGATTTAGTTGTATAACTCAATTGTAAATATAGCATTACTGTTAATAATTATAGGGTTCTTTTTTTTTTTTTAATGGTTTTTAAAAAGCTTGGATATATTTCATATTAAACAGTCCCACAAAAAGTATATGAAATAAACCCTAAAAAAATTACAAATTTAAACTCATAAGAAAACTTCAAAAGTAAATGAACCAAAATTCTTGATATAATTTCTAACTATTTATATTTCTTGCTTCATTAATTAATTACAATTTTTTTTTTTTCTATATATTGTATCATGTATCGTTAATTTTTAGAATTATTTATTTTAGGAAAGTGAATTTAGCTCCTGTATCACCCTTTGCTATATAAACCTATTTTACATTTAAAAAAAATCTCTTTAAATGTCATTTTATAAGGAAAAAAGCCCTCTAACCTTAATTAGTTTTTTATTTACACCATTTTTCCCAATTTCAAATGTGAAACTTATTTTTCTTCTTCATATTTATCCCTTTGAGTGATTACTTTATTTAATATATTTTTATCAAGCAAACAAAATTCTGAAATAAAATAAATAGTTTTTTTAATGATCGGGGGTGTTTAGGCCAGTTTCCGCATACCTCAACTAATCCCTCGGGACCTTAGAACTATCGGCTGAGTAAGAACTCTAATGACCACCTTAGAGGCCATGTGAACTCGAACTTGAGAGAGCGTATTAGATCATATTCTTGCTCTTTTACTATCAAGAGGACCCGAACTTCGGAGACTATGTTATATCCTCAGTTGCTCTTTTACCACCAGACCACTCACTCGTTGTTAAAATAAAAAGTTTCAATGATTACAAAAAATTAGATTTAGAATTTATGTAAGAATTAGAGGTTAAAGATTAAAAAATATATATAAATAGAGAATTTTTATTAAGGTTAAACTTGTCAAAAATATATATATATATATATATATATATATATATATATTTTTTTTTAAAAGTGAAGATTAGTAATTACATGTTTGAGAGTTAAATACTTTTTCGTCCATGTGGTTTCGGTCAAATCATGGTCAAGAATGTTTGAAATTACTAATTACATTCCCTGGACTTCAAAGGCGTTAAGGAAACGTATTACCTGACATGGAATCTTGCTTTAAAAGACAATGTTACTCTTCAAACCTGAAATTCAATAAAGTATAATGCACATGCACCTGATAACTAAAATTTATCCAAACCACCTGATAACTGCCACTTGGTATATTCAAGCACAACAATTATTGATTGAACATGAAATCAAAAGAAGTGCTAGTGATTTCCTTCAAGAATAATTTATGTGTTTGTTAGGGCCAAAAATCGTCTTGGGCTTGACGAGGCCCAATAACGAAATAAACATGTCATGACCCAAGGCCTCAACCAAATCCCGATTGGGCCCACGCTTAAAATCACCTTGCGACCTACCCACTCTATGAGTTGGGCTATCCTATAAGTTAAGCTAAACTGGGTTTCAGCCCATTAGCCTGCAACTGAGTATAAATAGGAAATCAGAATCTCATTCTATTTCCTCTTCTACTAAGATTTCAAATCTTACTCAAACTATTAAACTTGATCTGATAAGGTCAAGAAATCATATCTCTTTCATGATAGGGATTATCTCCCAAAATAGGACTTAGTGTCCTACTAAGATTCCAACTCTTATTTAAACTATTAAACTTGATCTGATAAGGTCAAGAAATCATATCTCTTTCATGATAGGGATTATCTCCCAAAATAGGGCTTAGTGTCCTACTAAGATTCCAACTCTTATTTAAACGTTAAACTTGATCGATAAGGTCAAGAAATCATATCTCTTTCATGATAGGGATTATCTCCCAAAATAGGGCTTAGTGTCCTACTAAGATTCCAACTCTTATTTAAACTATTAAACTTAATCTGATAAGGTTAAGAAATCATATCTCTTTTATGATAGGGATTATCTCCCAAAAGAGGACTCAATGTCCTACTAGGATTCCAACCCCTTAGGTTCACTATAAAAATAGAGGCTTGCCCTCTCATTAGGCATGCAATCTCCCACAATCAATCTACACTACTCAAAACCATCTATTTGCTCCTAAGTTCTTGCTCCCAAGAACCTGACGCCTCCGCCGTAGTCCTAGCCTCCGACAAGACTCCTGTTAATTCTTCTTCTCCTTAATTCTTATTAAATCTCTTTCAGCCTTGCTGACTTGAGCGTCGGAGTGCCTACGGCAAACACCACCTCGGTGTTTTCCGGAAGCTTCACGCTTGCCCTTTCATGTGTGCAGGTCTAACAGATTGTCAGTGACCTCAACCTCACGGGATCACACCCTATTTTCATGACGGTAGATTTTTTGCATCTATAGTTTGGCGCCCATCGTGGGGCCCTGACAATCATCTGCCAACGACGACTTGCAACATGAGAGGAGACACAAAACTCCCCCTAACTGGCATCGTTAACCCGAAAATCTCATCACGATAAGAAAATTTTTCGTTACTTTTCTTCATTTTAAATCCATTGAAAGTATCTATGAATCATTCACATATCATATTATGTCTATTAAGCATGAAATGTGATAACTTAAAGCATCAAAACACATCTCCTGTGTTCATAATTTGTTTATGCATTAGTTGGAATACTGCTTACTTTTGTATATGTTTAATTTCTTAACTAAAACTCAACCAGTCTTAATCCCGATCCCAATTCAACTTCACACCCAATCCCAATTCAACTTCACAGAGATTTGCCACCACTTTAAAACCCAAACCTCATCGATCCTTCTCCAGAGCTCAGTAAATCCGAAAAACTTGGGAAAAAAAAACCAAAAACCAATTCTTCTTACCAAAAAGCCCCATGAAACCTTACTCAAACTAGCCTAAATTTCTCTACAAACTAGAGCAGAACAGAAGAGAATGGAGAGGCAAACAAGAAATCAAAAGGAAAGAAGAGCTTTATTGTGGAAGCCGTGAGAAGAAACCAATGAAAAACTAGGAAGAATTTTCCTAAACAAAGACACCTTCCAAATGTTTTATCAACTAGAGTATAAAGGGAAAGGTGCAGGAAAAAGAAAATGAGAAAAACGAAGAGGCAAGAAAAAAAGAGCTTTGAAAAGTCTCCCAAAAAGGCAACCACCATAATAAATGCAAACTTTTTCAAAACTGAACAAGTGGCAGCCATTCAAGGGACATTGGAAAACATGACCCTTTGTTTTCCCACTCAATTGTTCTCAAAATCTAGATCATCTCTTAGCAAAGTTTTCAAACTTTCACACAACCCCAAGTGCAAGACGTCACGTAGTCACAAAGGCATACTCTCATGAGCATTAGCCAATAGATGTCCCCACTAGACATGGCTCAGTCAAGCTGAGTGGGAAGAATGTAGAATCATTTACGCCAAGTGTCAGCAAGCCTCATCTCCAATCCGACTCATTTTCAAAAGGATAGTGGGGAACAAACACGCTACAACCTAAGTAGTTGCAGTCTCCTCAGCAATCTGGTACAAGATCATCACCATATGTTATGCGATTTTTGGATATGCTACAACACCAAAGATACAAAACAGAGCAACAACAAATGCTATAGCTCCGAACACCAAACAAACGCATCGCAGAGAGAGTAGCAACAGCTAATAAAACAACAGCAACGGTCGGACCAACAAGCAAAGTAGTAGCTGCCGAGGCACACGCATAAGCATTAAAAGCAACAAAGCTCCAACCTCAGCCTTTATCCTACCCTACTCGATCCAGCAAGCTTGAGTGGCAGCACTTGAAGGCGAAAGGTATGTGTCATTGTCTCCTTTTAACTACCACTCTATTTAGTTAAATCTTTCTCTATTCGGCCCATTACTTAAATACATGCAGCGCATTTTTCCATTTAGCTCACTCTTTATTCAGTCCATAACAAATACACATCATGGATATTAACTCTCAATTCGACTATTTGCTTAAAACATGCATGCCATGCAAGTCACTGCTCCAGCTTCAATCAAAAGGTTTCAACTACAAGTCACTCACGCGGACTTGACCGCAAGCTCCATACAAGCTCTACTTGGCATACACCTTTAAATCGGCCTGTTCGATAAACGTATGGACACCTTCAAATCGGCCTGCCCGATAAACGTACGGACACTTTCAAATCGGCCCGGCCCGATAAAATGTATGGACACCTTCAAATCGGCCCTGCCCGATAAACGTATGGACACCTTCAAATCGGCCTTGCCCGATGAACGCACGGACACCTTCGCCCGCGGACACCTTCAAATCGGCCTTGCCCGATGAACGACGGACACCTTCAAATCGGCCCTGCCCGATAAACGTACGGACAACCTTCAAATCGGCCTTCAAAGATGCCCGGCGAACGACGGACACCTTCAAATCGGCCCTGCCCGATAAACGTACATACACCTTCAAATCGGCCTGCCCGATAAACGTACGGACACCTTCAAATCGGCCTGCCCGATAAACGACAGGACACCTTCAAATCGGCCGGCCCGATAAACGTACGGACACCTTCAAATCGGCCTGCCCGATAAGCGTCTAGGACACCTTCAAATCGGCTGTCCAGATAAAGCGACGGACACCTTCAAATCGGCTCATCCAATAAACGTCTGGACACCATTCAAATCGCCAGCCCGATAAAGCGTATGGACACCTTCAAATCACCGCACGATAAGCGTCACACCTTCGGTTCAGCCTTGCCCGATCCATAGATTTACACCTTCGGATCGACCCTGCTCGATCCACGGATTTACACCTTCGGATCGACCCTACTCGATCTACGGATTTACACCTTCTATGGATTTACACCTTCGGATTAAACTCGGGCCGATCCACGATTTACACCTTCGGATCGACCGCCGATCCACTGATTTGCACCTTCGATTGGCCCCGTCCTCCCGTCCCATAAAGCTACACATTCAGTTAGCCAGACTGGTTGAAGGGTTCTTGCACCTCAAATCGACAAGTCATCGACCCAATCCACACAACGATCACTAATTCGCTCACTCTGCACTCATTCGATTTAATCTACTCTCTAAGCTAAATACTCTTTAACTTAGAGAGTGGGGGGCTAACTGTTAGGGCCAAAAATCGTCTTGGGCTTGACGAGGCCCAATAACGAAATAAACATGTCACGACCCAAGGCCTCAACCCAATCCCGATTGGGCCCACGCTTAAAATCACCTTGCGACCTACCCACTCTATGAGTTGGGCTATCCTATAAGTTAAGCTAAAGCGGGTTTCACCCATTAGCTCCTCCGAGTATAAATAGGAAATCAGAATCTCATTCTATTTCCTCTTCTACTAAGATTTCAAATCTTACTCAAACTATTAAACTTGATCTGATAAGGTCAAGAAATCATATCTCTTTCATGATAGGGATTATCTCCCAAAATAGGACTTAGTGTCCTACTAAGATTCCAACTCTTATTTAAACTATTAAACTTGATCTGATAAGGTCAAGAAATCATATCTCTTTCATGATAGGGATTATCTCCCAAAATAGGGCTTAGTGTCCTACTAAGATTCCAACTCTTATTTAAACTGTTAAACTTGATCTGATAAGGTCAAGAAATCATATCTCTTTCATGATAGGGATTATCTCCCAAAATAGGGCTTAGTGTCCTACTAAGATTCCAACTCTTATTTAAACTATTAAACTTAATCTGATAAGGTTAAGAAATCATATCTCTTTTATGATAGGGATTATCTCCCAAAAGAGGACTCAATGTCCTACTAGGATTCCAACCCCTTAGGTTCACTATAAAAATAGAGGCTTGCCCTCTCATTAGGCATGCAATCTCCCACAGTCAATCTACACTACTCAAAACCATCTATTTGCTCCTAAGTTCTTGCTCCCAAGAACCTGACGCCTCCGCCATAGTCCTAGCCTCCGACAAGACTCCTGGTAATTCTTCTTCTCCTTAATTCTTATTAAATCTCTTTCACCTTGCTGACTTGAGCGTCGGAGTGCCTACGACAAACACCACCTCGGTGTTTTCTGGAAGCTTCATGCTTGCCCTTTCATGTGTGCAGGTCTAAGGGATTGTCAGTGACCTCAACCTCACGGGATCACACCCTATTTTCATGACGGTAGATTTTTTGCATCTACAGTGTTCTAAATGTTAGCTAGGTTTTGTAGGCTATAATTTTTTACAGTTGGTGGATTTTAGTCATTGGATTTTTATTTTTTATTCATTATGAATTGGTGGAAATCCAATGCTTATGTTATATATTTGCAATTTCTCGAAGAAAATTTTAGTATAAAAAGCCTATGGGCTATGGAAATTATTCCTTACAGGTATAAAATGTTTTTCATATTTTTTATCTTGCCTATTCTTTGTGTATAATTAAATCTAAGGTTGAAAGAGTTGCTGATTGATTGTGATTGAAATAATTATATTTTTTTTAACTTTTTTATTTCAATCATTTTATTTAGATTAAATGAAGAATTATCGACAGAGTCAGAACTTCAAGTTAATATATACAAATAACCCTTATGAGATAAACTATATTATACCACGAGAGGCTACTTTTTTAAGTGATAATAAAATTAGTGCTTGTAATATGCTCATTCAAATGAATGGCAAACACATTCGATCAAAACCTTTTAATACACAAGTTACGGAGATTTGTGAGCTAAAATGGAACTAGCTTAATATTAAAATTAATCAAATTTTCTTTCAACAAGTTGAAACTGAGTAAACACAGCAACTGCTTCATTTATTTATTTATTTTATGGAAACAACTAAGTGTAATTGCTAGCTATAAGCATCTATAAAATGAATACAATTAACAAACTTGAATACACTAGTTGAAGAAAATACTCAGGTTTGTTCACTAAAAGAGGAAATTAGTGTTTACAGACTTTGCCATATATCGGCAAGGAGAGCACCAAAACTATGGATGCTTACAGTTAATTGCAACAAAATAAGGTAAAAGTTGAATCAAAGCTTGAGAATTTGGATGGCCAAACCTCCTATGCAACAAGTTTGCATCTATAGGAAGACACAAGATTATTATAATCATTAACAGTAAATTAAAATTGACAGAATATCGCGAGGGAGCATTAGTACAGAAGAGTAAGATTTTTCGTGGGAATTCAAATTTGAGATTTTTGCTCTGATACCATATAAAATTATCATTTGATCGAGAAACTTATGTTATCAAGTAAAGGCCAAACGTTAATATTTAAGTCCGATAATTTAAAGGGTTTTGTAGTATATAAAAATAAAATTTAGCGGAGTCTATGCATATAATGTTAAGGGATTGACCAGTACCGATAATGACTCTTCCGAGTTCTCGAAATCTGATATGAGAGACAGGTTGTTAAGATCTGTAGTGATGTGATCTGTTGCGAAACATGGAGGTGGACTGAGAGGAGGAACTTTGCGATAACACAATGAAGTGCATGCAATGTGGCCTACTTTTCCACTGCTTGAATTTCCTGCAGATGCTTTGATAATCCCTTGATTTTGATTTAGCAGCTCCTTCATAATTATGACTGAAATTTTGCTTATCGGCAACAAACTTCTGAGGAATGACCTTCCACATCAACTGCCGTAGAAGAGCCACACTTTTCCACTCAAAGCTCATGTTTTTGGAGCATATATTGAACTTTTACAAGACCATCAAGAACATCAAGAGGCAATTCTGCAGTAATTTAAGTTAAAAATAGTTATTTTTTTATTAATAATCAATAATTTATGTTAAAAATTCAAAATAGAAAATTTGTGTGGCGATAACCAAAATGTTATGAAATATACAAAGGAAACTTACAATAATCATCGTTATCGCCTTTATTACAAGCACCTGACCGACATCTATTAACCCGCGATTTGCAGTTCGCTTGCTTTAATAATTTCTGGGCTGATTTCTGTTTTAATGATAATCATGGCTTTGATGTAGAAGTTGGCAAATATAGGAAAACAAAGGATAGAGTACTTGATTTGAATGAACTAACAATTCATGGAAACTCTCCTTTTATAGAACGACAGAACAACACGTTTTTGTGTTATTAATTTGCTGGAGATTCCTGTTACGTTTAGCATGGTACACCCTTATTTATGCTTGCAATAAATAAAGAAGAAATTCACCAGCAACCCTTTTTAATTGCCATAAATATAGTTTCACTCTAAGACCAACATAGATCACTAGCTATTTAATTTGACAGATAAACTTAATTCCTGCTATACCCGTATTTTCATTATTAGAAGGATAATTTTTTTTAATATTAATTAATAATTTATTTTATGGAAAATAACAATTAATAACAAATTAAGAATTAAGAAAAATAAATAAATAAATGAAGAAAATAATCAAACAAAAAAACATCGTTTTTTTTAAAGTTGGAACAAAACCATACAACTCTATGAAAATAATAAAATTCTAATAATGAAAATAAGGGTACAATTGGAATTTTTGTGGTCAAATAGGAAATGAGATGGAACTAGACTAAACTGGGGGGTGGGGCCTAGGTAGGGCTGTCAGACGAGTCTAGTGGCTCGCGAGCTGGCTCGGCTCGGCTCGTCTGAAACTTGTTTATGACTTGGCTCTCTGGCTAGTCAACTTGACTCGAGCTTGCTATATAAAACGAGCCAAGTTCGAACATGGGGAGGCTCGGCTCATTGGCTCGCGAGCCTGAGGTGGCTCGGCTAAACAAGGTTCCTTTTGTTAGTTTTATAAATTGTGGGGACTGAAGTGTTATCTTTATTCTTTAATTTTAAAAATTTGTAAAAATGACATTTAACCCCGCGATTTAATTAGTTCTAAAACATAAAATTAAACCCCCAAATCAGATTTCCCAAATCTATAAACCCTAAACCCTAAATTTGTTCTTGCAAATATTCATAATCAGAAATCAAAATCAAAATCAAAATAATGGTTGTGTTGAGGAAGAGGATGAAGATGAAGATGAAGATGAAGAAGATGGAGATGGAAGCAACGTAACTCATAATGCTCTGCAAGATGAAGATAAAGATGAAGAAGATGGAGATGGAAGCAACGTAACTCGTAATGCTCTGCAAGATGAAGATGAAGATGAAGATGAAGATAAAGATGAAGATGAAGACGAAGATGAAGATGAAAACTCAATAAGTCGAAAACTCGACTTCACTTGGCTCGTTTGTGGCCCTAATTTCGCTTGGGGGTGGACCGGTGGTGGGGGGAGTTGTCTTTTTTTGACAAATTGGGGTCAAAATGTCATTCAGCGCCTAAATTTATACACAAACTAGTAGTTTTTCGTTGGTTTATTTTCTCAAACACGGTTAAAACTAATGGAGCTTAATTAAGTTAAGTGGGGCGTATAATTGACTAGTTTTGGGGCTCGCATTCAGCATCTAATCATTTTTTGTTTTTAATAAAAATGAAAGCATATTGCACGATGTTATTTTCTTAAGTGAGATATAATTTAACCTCGTGATCCACAAGAATAATAACATCTTCACCTACTTTTGAACTACTAGTGGTTGAGACGTAAAGAGAAAAAAATCTAACTACTGTTAGCAGAAATTCTATTAATTTCATATGAGCAGGAGTAATGGTATTCTCGAAAGTTAGTAAATAAATAATAATTAGCGTTGAGTGTTGAGCATGAAATATATTATATTTAATACTCAATTTAATTTTATTAACTAATAAAATTAAATAATTAAAAAAATTTAATCTTTTTGTTAGGTTGATAATATGAAAAACGTGAAGAACAATACAAAATCAGCTAAATGAATTGTCAAGATTTAATAATGTAATTAAGTGAAAGCCTAACACTACACTGTTTAGCATTGTGAATTTGGTAATTGGATGCATTGAATGCAGTAGTTCCTGTTTTATATTATTTGGAGACATTTAATTTTTATTTATTGAAGGAAATTATTATGTTTTGCATTAAATGCATAATGTTATATGATATCGTACCTTATTAGACGAAGAATTTTTACAAGATTTATTAATATAAGTTTGAGTTTTTGTTTAAAAAAACGATTTATACAAATCTATTCCTTCTTGTGTCAAAGATGCTATTTGTTTTTTATTTTTTCTGGTATCACGTACGCATTTCATTGATCTTAAATTATAGTTATCATTATCATCCCTGTAAGAGAGTAAGAAATTAGGAGTATTCTGGATCAAAATGTGGATGAGTTGCATGAGTATGAGCTACTGAGTCGTTACACAAATCAGCTCATTTTACTCTTTTTATATCTTAAGAGAAAAGAGTAAAATGAGACTATTATACAGTTGGTAAAACGGTTGTACACAAAACTACACCGTTTAACATAATTACAAGACAGTCTTCATTAGTTTGACAAGTAACAAACTAATGTCCTTTGACTCTATATCCTAACAATCCCAACTGTTAAGAATAAAATATAACATGCTTTTCGAAAACCATAAACAGGTTTTGCATGTAAAAATTCTTCCCAAGCTCAAGTTTGATTAGGCATCCAATTTTAAAATTGGGCAATAACAGTGTTATCTAATACAAAAACTAGCTAGACAGAGGCCCAAATAAATGAAAAGTGATTAGCTTTACCATGGTAGGGTTCTTTCATGCCAAAATATACAACGCACGACGCAATCAATGCAAGTAATTGTTTGAAGATTTATAAGAAAAAATTATTGAATTTGAGGTACATGTTTTGGTGGAAAACGGTCACTCCATTAATTAAAAATTAATGTATTATTATGAATAAGAAGCGATTCACCACTTCCCCCTCTTCAATTATAGAGTTCCATGATTCAGCAGCAACGAAATTACTGGTAGACTGGTAGTGCAATAATACGTATGCAGTCAACTTATGACGATGACTTCTTTCTTCACTATTACTATATAAATAAATATCTAAGGGTCCTTTTACGTTTTCTCCCAATTCCTCTCATTATTATTATTATTTACATAAAAATGAAAATAAAACACTTTCGTTTACTATTTTTAATATTTACAACCGGAAAACATAGAAAAGGAATGTTAGGTGAGAGACTGTGGACTCCTTTTATATATTAAAATTTTATATATTTTTTGTCCTCTCCCTTAAAATAAAAAAATTTAATTTGAAGTCAAGCTTTTTAATACAAAATTAAAAATGAGAACAAACAATTGACATATTTGAAACAAACTCTTTGAGACGAACAAAATAAATGGTAATTTGAAAAGGTTTTATGAGTTAGAGGTGATAACATTTGAATCTTACATATTCTTCGTGTTTTCATGCAAACATGCAGATCGAGTTTCCAATATTCATAAACAATAGAAAACAAAAATACAAAATTTATAAAAGAACACACTTAAATAGTTTTGACAAGGTTGAAAGGTACTTCATGATCATCACAATGTTGATGAGATCAAGAATAATACCATCATCAACTGATAAGATGAAAGTTGTAAGTTTTAAAAGGGTTACCAAATGATTAAAACTTATGTTGAATGGGTTACTTGTTCAATTTAGTGCAAATGAGTTGAGAATAACTGAATTAAAACATATATAAAAACAAGTAAAGAACACGCTCATTTTTACATGGTTCGGCAGCAAGCCTACATCCATGGGACTACGTCTAGAGGAAGCAAATTCACTATGAAATACTTATGAGTTCAAAGACAAAGCAAGATAACCACAGTAGTAAAACATTCCATGTTTTCTACACAATGATTCTATTTTTTTTGGTTGAACTTCAAGCCATCACAGCAAGCTTCACGTGCACAGCAATGTCATGTTGAAGAAGAGTTCCTCTCAAGGTTCAACAATGAAGACAGGACAATAGCTTGCACTCAAGCTCTCGTCACAAAGGAAAACAACATTAAAAGATCTCACACAAGGATAAGTGATGAGGGTAATTTTAAGCCTACCAAAGCATAATAAGAAACCTTATTAAAAGCAAGAACCTCAGAGAATATTCAGAGAGGCAAAACAATGTAATCAGGTTTCTTCTCAAACAAAAATAAAACGGGAGAATATAAATGATCAACACGTTAAAGGATGGGGGACAAAAAAGTTAAACTTTAACTTTTATGTCTTTCTTTTTGCACAAGACATTTCGGGACCACAAACAAGAGAAATATTCATTTTCTTACTCAACAAATAAACAAGAAACAAGTGTAAAGAATAAGACAGAGAATAAATCAAGGAATAATTCTGTCGAGAAGAAAAACAAATATGTGAGGTGTGATTTGAAGAAAAATATCTGTCAGAAACGATGTGAACACTCATAGGCAAAAGTGCTCACACTTGTGAAGGTGGTTACCTTTAGAAGTGTGTGCACAATGATCATAAGATGACAAACACTAACAATCTCTCCCTTTGTCACTTATGATCAAAGCACAATTCAAAGACAACACACAACAGGAAGCGAGTTACCAAGGATTTCCAAAGGAGGCCAGAACAATATGACAATCAAGAGGATCTGCATAACAAGGGAGAGATTAGCAAAAAAACCAACCAAACAGATCATTAGCAAAAACAGTAAGCACAAAAAGGAAACTAAAAACTTTCTGCATATAAAGTTTTTGCATATGAAAAGACACCAAATAAAAAAAAATGTGATCACACTAACAACCAGTTAATGACAACAATAAGCTAAAAGGTTTATGTAAAAAAAAAAAAAAAAAAATGAGTCCAACAACAGCTTAGCAACATCAACAGCAACATTATCTCCCCCTCTTTGATCATAAAAGATCAGCTTTTGAAATGAGAGGATTTCTTGGGGGGGCTTTCTACCAACAGATTTGACACGAGTTCTACCAGGTGTACGAGCTGAAGGAGTATCAACTGTAGAGGTGATCACAGGAGTAGGGGTGGCCACAACAAAGGCACCCTCTTCAGTTTGAGAACCAACAGGAGGAGTCACATAGTTAGGATCCTTTTCTCTTTTTGAGGGATCAATTTCAGGAGTAGCTACAGAGGCAGAAGTTCCTTTTACACATTGCTCAACAACAGCTTCAGACTTAGGTTCATCAATAGCACTTTCTTCATCAATTTCTACAATGTCATAAAAAAGGACTAGATTTTGACCTTTAGGAATAGTATTTCCACCCTCAATGTTGGTATTCAGATCAGCTTGAGGTTCAGCAGGAACATCTGTCTCTTCAACAGGAGTAGAGCCAACTGAGGCATCCTTGGAACCACTTGAAGTTCCTTTACTCAAAAGATCAGCTCTGGTCTCTTTAAGAACAGTTTCAAGAGAGTCAACTCGAGCCAACAAGAAGGTGTGAAAAGAGTCCACTTTTTGATCAAGAGCCTGCAACAACTCAAACACTTTGGACTGCCAAGCCCTGGATTTTACAGAAAGGGCTGTGAGGATGAAGGGACATCCACAATAGGGGCAACAGGCTTGAGGGTTTTAGAAGTGATACTTCTAATCTTGAGGAACTGATCATTTGGTCTTTTTGGAGCCCATAGGAGTTAAAAATTCTTGTGACCAGGGAAGGGAAGGGTAGAATCAAGAATTACTTCGAACTCACCAGTGGTCTTGATCAATTTGTAAATAATAGAGGCAAGGTCGATTTTCTTTCCTTGCACAATGCCATACAATAATTGGGCTTTATCAAGTCTTATTAAGGAGTTATGCCAAGATGGAGACCAGTAAAAAGAGTCTTATAAAGGGAAGTAAGCACATTAACTGGAAGGAATTCATTGTCAGGCCAAACTGTAACCGTGCCACCACTAAGGTCACTAGCCATAAAGCTACGTTCTTCTACAAAAACAGATAAGTTATCTTCATTCTTAACAACAGGGAGCTTTAATAGTTTTCTAATGACATTAGGGCTAAAGTCCATCCAAGTACCCCTTACCTAGACTTGGTTTTTGTGATACTGGGTTTGGTCAATATCTTTCCTAAAATGTGCATAAAATTCTTGCACAAAGCCTTGACATAGGGACACAGGTTTCACCACATATGTTTTTCATTTTCTATCAGCCACGATTTTGGCGATTTCAGGGAACTCAGAGAGCTCCACATTTGACTCATAGACAATAGGTCTAAAAATAATGGACTCTTTAAAACTCGACTCAGTAGAAGGAGACACAAAGATTTTTCGTTTACCTAAAACCTCAAAGTGAGGTGCCACTTTCACTTTCTTTTTACCTTTGGCAATCTCGGCTTTTTTCTTCTTCTTCTTCGTAGGGGATTCAACAAAGGGCCCTTTTGAGTTTTTCAATCTCTTAATAAGAGGCCGATCATCAGATGAAGAAGAGTTTGTCGATGAGAATTTTGACACTGATTTTGAGGCAGAAGGGGTGTTTTACTTGAGGCAGAAGAGTGTGCACTTTCTTGGGTATGTGAGGACTACCTTATTCTTGTTCTTTTCTTGGATTCAACATCCTTTCTAATGTCGTCAATGAATCCCTATTGGTGTTCCATTGATCTTTACAAAAAGGTAGTTAGGAGAGAATGATTGAAAGAAAAATGAATAGAAAAAACACACTTTGGATATGACGGCTAAAAATAACAAAACACAACTTATAAAGAAAAAGAAAAAAAACCCAACCCTAGAAAAACACGTGTTTTTCGTTTTTATTAATGGAACCAAATGTGAGCACATCCAACAGTCATGTGCGCACAACTAACAAAAGTCCCACATGATAACATAAGTGTACAAGGTACACACAACAAACCATACGTAAGGCACAAAACAAAACTAGGAGAGAAATCAAGAATAAAGGCTCCAGATATGTGCACACAAGGACTCTCAAAGTAGTGACATTGGACCAAGGCAGAAGACAAGAGACACAAAAAAATAAAAAAATAAAAAAAATATAATAATAATACCATGAGGTCAATTTCATAAACAAAAATTTACAGAAGCAAGTATAGTCAATTGGTGAGACATGAGAGAAACGATCATCAATCTTAAGGATGCTGGAGAAATGACCTCAACCAAGTTACTTTCACACACGTGCAACCTTTTTCTTTTGTCAATTGATGAGCAAGTAATGCAAAGATTATTTGTCATAAGTGTGTGCGGTGTCCTCAAAGGGGAGCATGACTCATTGGCCAAATATTTCATTCAACTCCCCCTTCCCTCTTGCCCTTTTTCTTTTCAGATTAATGAAATTCTTTTCGACTTCTTTCTCTTTGTAAAAAATAAGCAATGGGCAGAAATTTTCTCACAAGTAACCAAGTGTAGCTTTCACACTTGCAAGGAGGTAGCCCTCTAAAAGGTAGATCTTCCAAGGACATAGAGTCTCTACATTCTAGAAGATTACTCAATTATGACTTTCACACTACAAGCAAGATAGCTCTTTCACATGTGACAAAGTCAAGCAAAACAGACTCATGAAAAGATTTTAAGACATAGTGGCTTTTAGATAAAAAGGCACAGGGTAGACACATTTTAGTAGTATGCGACCACAAGACTGAAAAAGTTCTCAATCACTAACATGAATTAAAAAAATACTTGCAACAATAAAAAGTTGGAAATTTATCTCATGGAATTAATTAGGAAAGAAAGAGACACTATTCAATTTGAATAAGTCCAATGGACTTCCTCAAATTTACAAAAGTTTGCAAGTCTAAGGCCTTAGTAAACAAGTCAGCAAGTTGAGAGTTTGTGTTAACATGTGCAAGAGTGATCACTTTCTCATCAACTAAGTCTCTTATAAAATAATGCCTAATGTCAATATGTTTGGTTCTAGAGTGTTGAACAAGAATTTTAGAAATGTTTATTGCATTAGTGTTATCACAAAAAACAGTTATGCATTCTTGATCAAATCTATAATCATATAGCATTTGTTTTAACTAAAGAACCTATGTGTAGCAACTTCTTGCAGCAATATATTCAGCTTCGATAATGGAGAGTGAGATTGGGTTTTGTTTCTTGCTATACCAGGTGATTAAGTTGTTGCCGAGAAAGAAACATCCTCCAAATGTGCTTTTTCTATCATCCAAACACTCTGCCCAATCAACATCACTAAAACCCACAAGGTTAGGATTAGAATCATAAGAAAACCAAAGTCCAAAATCTGATGTTCCAACAACATATTTCATGATTCTCTTAACAGCTTTAAGATGAAGTTTAGTAGGATTAGATTGAAACCTAGCACCACTACAAGAAAAATGGCTTTCGGCGTCTAGCAAAATTAGACGTTGAAAGTAAAATTTAGACGCTAAATCTCTTGCGCGTCTAAATTTTGTAGATGCCACGTAGTTGCAAAATCGTTGTCGCAGAAAGTATGGGCATTTAAAAAGTTGGTTAGACGTGGAAAGTTTTTTTTTTGGAGACTAGCGAATTAGTCGCTAATTGCTTATTGAAATAGTCCCCCGCTTAGATGCTAAATGTTCAAGGGTAATTTGGTAAAATGGTATCGTGACTAATCAATTAGTTGCAAAATGTACCTTTTAGTGACTAATAATTTGTCACGAATGCCACAAAAATTAGATGCTGAAGGTGTAAGGGTAATTTCATAAAAGGTTTTCGCAACAATTGTATTAGTGGGCGAATGTATCTTTTGGTGACCAAAATTAATTCTAATACTTTTAGACGCTGAATGTGGAATCCAAAAGGTTTTCGTGACTATTTTATTAGTGGATGAATGTATCTTTTGGTGATCAAAATTTGGTGTAATTCTAATAATTTTAGATGCTAAATGTGGAATCCAAAAGGTTTTCACGACTATTTTATTAGTGGACGAATGTATCTTTTGGTAACCAAAATTTGGTGGTTAATTCTAATAATTTTAGACGCTGAATGTGGAATTCAAATATGATAAATTACTTTTTGCTACTAAAAAATTAGTTGTAGAATGTGTTTTTTTTTTGAGAAAATAATTAGTGGCAAAAGCATTTCGTTTTTAGTGGGGAATTGTATATACCCAATTTGGTTTCTTACATTTTGTAACTAATATTTAGTCACTAAAATTAATTTTTTACATCTAAATAATATAGTAACCGATTGTATATGAGTTTTGGAAACTAATGATTTTAGTAAGATATTATTTATTAGTCTTGTTGCTATATTATTTCTACAACTAATAATTTAATAGCTAATTGGTTAACATTTAAGAGCATTATTTTTGCTCTTCGTAAATGACCTAGTTTATACATTCAACATCAACAAAATAATTGACACAATATAAAAATCTGATCACTAACATCAAATATCATATTTTCATATATATATATATATATATATATATAGTCCATACATGGATTTTTATGCATGATTGAGCAATAAAAATCCAAAATGCACTATCACGTGTGCATAACAAAAAAAAAAAAAAAAAAAAAAAAAAAAAAAAAAAAGCATCCACCCACATTTTCATCATTAGCTATCTATCTATGCATAAGTAACAAAAAAATGCCCACCCCATGTACACCATCTAACAGATATATGCAAACAATCCTAAAAAGATGGTCCTACCCCCATGTCAAAATATCTACTGCCCATGCAACAAAAAACTAACCATCAATTTGTTAGCATCTCAAGTGTCACCAGTTGAGGTTCTTGAAATAGTTGTAGCTGATGATGATGAGTCTTCATCAGTTGGAGATGGCGATGGCAGTTGAGTTGGAGCTTTACCAGATTGGGCGTGTGCAGCTGCTATAGTTAGTTGCTTCATCATCTCCAATAGGACAAATTGTTGTTCTTCAAGCCTTTTTATTTTCTGCTTTTGTTGATCAAATAAGATGAGCTACTCCTCCAACTGTTTAATCTTATTTTCTTGTTGTTGCACTATGCACCTTAACTTTACTTCTGCTGCAGTATCATGATGCTCAGTCTGTGAAAATGCAAAATTTTGGTTAAATCTGGAAGCTTTACCCATAACTTCCTCACATATTTCTACTTCTGTTTTTTCACTTTCCCTTATTTGTGTTTCATCTTGCAACTCTATTATTTTTTCCTACCATCAATTCAATGCATAATCAATAAGTCAAGCAAGAAACTAAATAATTACAAATAAATTATAATTATTTTGGGTTATACAATATGTGACAAAAACTTATGAAATAGCAACATAAAAGAAAGACTACTCAAAGTTCACAGAATGTACTGCAGCATCAAACAAAAATAAAATTGATGGAGTAGAAAAGCAAGTATCTCATAGATTATCAATCTAAACTTCAATTCCCTATTTTAAATTTTAAAGTTAAATATCTACATAAGTTTAAAAACAAGCTAACATAAATTAAACAGTTATGAAAAACTAACCTTTCCATACATAAACTCTTAATGAGAATGAAATTCCATCAAAAGGATAAGGTTTCACTCTTTTTATCACATCTATACAGCGGCACAACCCAAAATAAATAAAACAAAAGGCTGGTTTTTGACTACATAAACAGATAGGCGTGACAACAATGACCATTTTCATTCCAAAAGCCATTAATGTATACATCATCATATAAGAATGAAAACTTTCTAAAGTGTCATCAAATCAGCTTGTGGCAGGGTGTGTTCTCAGATATAGCAGGCCATGATTTAGAGGAAGTGATTAGAGCAAAAAAAGTGAAAAGGCTGATGTTCAAAAAGAAGAAAAAAATGTGCAGCTCAATGTGTCTATACTCCTTGTGGACTAACCTTCTCATCTATATGCAATATACTACAATTTCCACACTTCGTTTCATACTAACATAGATTCCTCTCATCATAACATATAAC
The DNA here is from genome assembly GCA_026225825.1 of Pistacia integerrima. Taxonomy (NCBI): domain Eukaryota; kingdom Viridiplantae; phylum Streptophyta; class Magnoliopsida; order Sapindales; family Anacardiaceae; genus Pistacia; species Pistacia integerrima. The sequence continues at coordinate 15,501,262 of CM047745.1, read as the reverse complement.
ACAAAGCAGAAGCATATTTATGTTTAGGAAAAAGCTACTCCTTTTCACTACCCTTGATCACAACACATAACATATAACAGAAGAGACCTTATATTGATAATTGAAAGATGATGAACTTACATATAGCTGATCTCTTCCCTGTTCATTAATCCACCCTTTCTCGGTGCTCCAACGAGTGTCATGAAATAATTGTATAGGACCGATAGATTCCCTAAGTTGGTTTGCCTTAATAGTTCATATGGTCATTGACCATAAATTGAAATAAAATTAGTAAACAGGAAAACAAAGTTGTATATTAGTATAGGTGAATAATATTAAATACCTTTTCCTTTTTGTGTTGAATAAAGTTCTTGGAACCACTGCGGTGGTTACACCTCATCTTCAACCGGTTCTCAGAATAAGTTTTTAACCGTGTCTAACACCACAAAATTTAATATTAAAATACAATACATATATAATAACATTAAAAGTCATGTTGACCTAACCTAAAACTTTTCACTAGAAAAAAGGTCCCAAAGATATATCAAATCATCGAGATCTTTAATTTCTTAAGGTCTATTCTATAATGCTTCCTCCTTAGTAGCATATGCTTTGAATTTCTTGTGTAGGACACTCCAAAAGCTATTGAATCTCTTACACAGTTTGTGCTTCAGCCATTTGAGTAGTTGGGGCTCTGTGACATCAATGTCAAACTTGGTCTAAATTTAGTAATAATGTACATGCATTAAACTTATATGGGTATTATATATTATTTTCATAAGGAAGTATAACAATATGGATAACGATATGAAAGACATTACTGTGATACGAGCAATCATTTGTTTTTCCACATTGTAGGGAACTTTCTTCCAAGTAAGCACTCTAACGGGGGCATAGTTCCTTGTAACTATTCCTACCTCAATACTCAACTTTGATGCATTTACTCCAATAGGTACTCCATCTTCTTTTTGAAAGTCTACATGCAACTTCGACTTCGTTGTTTGTATGATTCTTTCACATCCAACTCCTCTAGTCTTCCCTCTCACGTTCTTTGCCACAATATTGCCTACAAAATCAAAATAATGCATCATTAGTAAATAATATGTTATCACAAGGACTATTTACATGTTGGTAAAGTAAAATGGATTCTTAAATTTTAAACAAACATTGGAGACAATATCTAAAATCCAAGTATATATTTCAGTATGCTTATGTTAACCAATATCATAACTTTACCTGTGTTTGTAGCAATTTTAGGAGTCGGTACAACACTCTAATTCATTCGAACAACATTTGCACGTCTAGCTAGAGTCCTTCTTGTACTAGGAGCCATCTTCGGAATCTGCAAACATCAACATAAGAGAAAAGATACCAGGTAAGATTTAAGTCACTTTATACAATTAATCTCACGAAATTAGATCATTAACTATATTTAAACATACACATAATCAGTAAAGAGTACATATAAGCATACAATCATACCATCAGAAGTTGCTATCAGAAACACTCATTAAATCATTTTCATTATCAGTACAATAATCAATCAACGTATCATCTTCTTCTTCAACATCAACATTGACATCATCTCCCACTACTTCAGCTCTAACATGTGTAATTGTTGCATCAACCAAGTTAGGATCAACATCATTTCTAATGAAATGTCCCTTGTCAAACTCATCTTCTTATACAGGAACAACATCCTCCTCTTCTTCATTTTTCTAGCTTCGGAGTAGGATTCAAGGAGATTGGATCCTTTAGGCAACACACTTTTTATCAATTGTATTATCAAGTCAATGATTTATCACTCATGTGACTGATGGATTTTATATGCAACAATTTAACTATGAACTCTAGGACTGAGATGTTGGTGCACCCTAGATACAATTCTTATTGAGCATATGCAAACATCTCATCAAATTTCTCATAGTCTACACTCCTAAGATTCTGGGCTGTACTACCACCTACATTTGATGAATCCCTATCCATATGCATATTTACTGGACCATGAGCATCATTCAGCATTTCCATGATTTCATCATCATCTTCATATTCATTGTCCATTTCATCGCCAGACATGATGTCAAATATGGTTCCAAGATTCATGTGTTCCCCATGAAAAGTCCATACATCATAACTTCTTGAAAACCCATGTATATGCAAATGTAGCTGAATGGTGTATATATCATGTGATCTTGTATTCAAACAAGTTTTACATGGGTAGTAGGTCTTACCCTCACTATCCAAATGTTGTTTTCTATATCTATGAAAGAGTCAATTCCTTGAATATATTCATTGCACAACCTATTAGACAACCAAATCCATTGTTAGAGTCATGAAAGTGACTCTATTTTGGTGATAAAAATACCCCATGTGTGATTAAATTGAAGTATATTGAGCAATTAAAGAATTTATGAATTTATTCACGAAAATTGCTTCCTAATATTTTTCTTATGAATTTAACATGTTTGGAATGATTTTGGAAAGTATATGAGTTGACATTAGGTTGTGGTTTATGGATTAAGGGTGATTTTGTCTCATTTATGCTGTTTAAGGGGTAAAATGTCATGTTTTAAGGGGCTGATTTTGTCACTTTTCAATTATGTAGGGACCCAAGTGATATTTTATAAATTGTTCTATAAAAGAAATGAAATTTCACGTGAACCAGGGGGCTGTTCATCCATAATTTTCCGGCGGGTCTTCCGGAAAATGGTGGCGGAATTGGGATCCGAAGGTACCGATGGAAAGCTCTGGTGATGGGGAGTTCAGATCAGGTCCTCGGGAGGTGAGAAGTCGTCGGAAATGAGCAGGATCTGGGCTGGAAGATGAAGAGGTGCGACGGCAAAATCGCGGATTCCGACGGTTTTCGCGGTGGTTGAAGCTAGGGAAGTGCAGATCCAACTGTAGGGAATGAAGATCGACTCTTGGGGAGCTGAAACGTCGTCGAAAAACGGCCAAAACTGGTTGGGAAGACGAAACGTCGTAGTGGGAAGATGAAGCTCACGGTGGCGTGCGTGTTTCACGGTGGTGATGACGGGATGATGGTGACCGGAGCAAGGGGAAGCCGAAACGTTGTCGAAAAAGGAGATGAAGGGTGGCCGGAGCTTGATCGGAGAAGGTGAAGAGTCGCCGAAAAATGATGGATGAACAGCCCTCTGGTTCACGCGAAATTTCATTTCTTTTATAGAACAATTTATAAAATATCACTTGGGTCCCTACACAATTGAAAAGTGACAAAATCAGCCCCTTGAAACATGACATTTTACCCCCTAAACAGCATAAATGAGACAAAATCACCCTTAATCCATAAACCACAACCTAATATCAACTCATATACTTTCCAAAATCATTCCAAACACGTTAAATTCATAAAAAAAAAAAATATTAGGAAGCGATTTTCGTGAATAAATTCATAAATTCTTTAATTGTCTCAATATACTTCAATTTAATCACACATGGGGTATTTTTATCACCAAAATAGAGTCACTTTCATGACTCTAACACACTCCCCAACTTACTCTTTGCTCGTCCTCGAGTAAAGTTAAAAGAACTCTTTCAACATTCTCACAAAATCATACACAACCATATTCATCAACAACCAAGATATTCATCAAAAGGTAAAGTGAAGAATTTGAACATAACAAGCAAACAACACAATCCTAAATAATGAACTAAAGTTTCTGCCAAGATTTGCCTATCTCCATTCAAGCTTCTCAAACACACATTTCATAATCATATCACAAAGTTAAAATGTCATGCAAAGCTCCCCAACTTATGTACATGCAACATAATGCTCATTTTCCATACAAGATTTTGACATATAATTTCTTTTCATTCATCACTTGTAAATTTTTTTTTTTTTTTTTTTAATCTTAACTTCTTAAGCTTTCTGGAAGGTTCGTGTAATGGGCTTTAGGTCAATGACTCCCAAACCAGATGGCTATAGGGCATTAAGTGTAGAACACTCCTCGAACTTATTCACCCGAACCAACTAGGCTACAAGTCAAGACTTTATTTCTTTATTTTTTTTATTTTTTGTTTTTATAAAGCTTATGATCTATGTAATGATTTCTTAAGCTATCTAGAGGACCCATGTAACGAGCTTTAGGCCAACCGCTCCCAAGCTAGATAGCTTTAGGGGATTAGGTGTAGAACACCCCTTGAGTGTACTCACTCTAGTCAACTAGACTATAAATCAAAACCAAATCATCAAGCAACATTTAAGCACTTTTAACACACGCAAGATAATAAATGAAACTTTGCTCCATGGGCATGTAAAGTATGTGGGAGACTTGCATAAACACTAAAACACATGACATTTACACAAAACAGTGTCTAACCACAATTATGGACAAACCTAGCACAAAACAGAACCAATAGTTCAATGTTTAAAACCATGTTGCACAAAAAAATTTCAAAAACCTCACAAAACCTTTCAACTAACACTTAAATTGCTTTTAAAATGGTAATTATGCATGAATTCATGAAAAATTTTAAAAATAACTCACTTTAGTTCCCTTTAACCACTTTTGGACTTATAAGAATAAGATTCAACATATTTTCAACAAAAACATCATCATGCCACAAAAATTTAAGCACAATCTCCACAAAAGTCTCATCAACAACACTTCACAAAGCTATCACAATCTCCACAAAAGCATCATCAACAACACTTCACAAAAATATCACAATCTCTACAAAAGCATCATCAACAACACTTCACAAAGCTATCACAATCTCCACAAAAGCATCTTCAACAACACTTCACAAAAATATCACAATCTCCACAAAAGCATCGTCAACAACACTTCACAAAAATATAAAATCAAATCAACATCCATCTTCTATCCATTGTGAACTTCTAGGTTCGCAAACAAAACATAAATTCAGTATCATAAATATGTTCTATCACAAAGACAATACTCAACCCAATTAAACCACATTCATCCATACAAAGAATATAGTACTAGTGATAATGTAAATGAGTATAAACCATCAATAAATTAATTAAATATCAATTTACTTAACTTATACCTTCTTTTTTATGGTTGTAGTAGTAGTGATGCCCACAATGCTCTCAGCCTCGATCTTCAAGTCAACTTTAAGATCCTCAAATACCTTAAAGTGTGCTACCTTAGTCAAAACAAAATAATTAGGTTATAATTTATCAAGAATATGTCATTTTCCTTATATGAAAATTAAGAAATACCACACTCTAAATTTTAAGTGAATGCATTACAAGTTAATTAAGTACATTATGGTTTAGATAAAAACCAAAGGTTTCCCTGCAAGTTCACTCACAGACCATCACGCAATTCACTCTGAACTCCAATGCTCAGCAACTTAGAATTACCAATCACACTAGAACATTCTAAATACTTCACACAATTGAATACACAAGCAATACTGAATAGCCTCAATTTCTATATTGAATAACACTCGGTAACATCACTGTTCTAATGCAATTCATCATCCACTAAAGTTAAGCATAATCAAACAGTAATATTAACCAACTCATCCAAGATGAACCTGCATACAAATAAGGAAACCTATTAGACTTCGAGGGCCAGCACCTCCCCAACCCTTTTCCCTTTTACAAAATCAATATCCCAAATATATCCTTCTCATTCCCTTTTCTTCTTCGTACTCTCTTACTATAACTGAATTAAGCTCCTCCACGAATGAGCCCTTGCCAAGTGTCACTTTCCCACAAACAGAATACCACCCCTGCTTCATGCATATCACCTGACACGTAGTCCCTTATCACCTTTTTTACGCCTTTTATTTTTCCTCTTATACACTAATATGTTGTTGGTCTTATCAGGTTCATTATTGTTCTTTATGCATGACTCAAACCTCAAAAAAAAATTTATAAACAAAAAGCTGGATGTAGAGGACAATTCTTCTATCTTGGTCATTTCTGCCATTATCAATTAATTGATTATTCCCTGTCACCTTTCTTTTTCCTTGGGTATTCTACACAAAAATATAATTCTACTTTATATAGTCCACATGACAATAAGATCAAAAAAAAAAAAAAAAAAAAAGATGCACCCACATAAAAATGCCAACATTCCCAATTTTAATAAAATTAGAAGTCTTGTAATATAGGTCCTAAGGATAATAGAATTTGACTTATACTTTCTAAGAAACCATGGTATTGAAAATTCGATAAAAAGGCTAACAAAAAGAGCAAACACAATAGACGTATAACCCAAAAGAAAAATTAAACAGTTGGTAAATATTTATATATGAATAACGAAACCAAATCAATAAGAAGTCTTATAAATGGTCAACAATAAAAAGAAGTTCCATCAAAAAACAGGATATTCGTTTCTATCCAAAATGTTGAACATTTGATAATGGAGTAGAAAAAAGGGCAAAGCTTTTTTTAATTTGATTGTATTCAAGTCCAGCCCACCATCAGCAATCAGCAAGAGCTAAGAACACTTGAAACTAAATTCTCAACTCTTCTTATTGGTCAAATAAAAATACTAGTCAATCCTTTTTTATGACCTACCTTACTATGTTTTAAAAGTCAAATAAATTAAGATAAGTATTTGGAATATTTTCTCTTTTAGATAGTTAACTCAAATTAAAAAAAACATAAAAAGGCAATAATGGTGAAATTTAATAGTGGAGATAATAGCCATGGTCGTAGTTCAATTACTAGAGTGGGATCATAGGCTTAAGCAAAACAGGGATGCATGGCAAGCTTTGACAGAGTGATTCCTCTACTCTTACCATTAATAACATATAAAATAAAAATATAGATCATCAGAAAGGGATTAAGAAACTATCATAAATAAAAAACAAAAAAGCTCAAACAATTTCCAGTTTCACAATCTGCAGTAATAATATAAAAAATAAGCAACAGAACTTCCTGGTCCTGGACTAATGACTAATTTTATTTGTATCAAAAAAGTTTGATCAAGGAAGCTCCCCTACAATTTTCTGAATTAAGAATAATATAGGTCCTTGCATGTGCCGATTTGACAAGCAAGAAAACATACGAAACCAAACAAATAAGAAGTCTTATAAACGATCAACAATAAAAAGAAATAACAACTCAAGTTCAGATCCTTGTATCAGAAAATCCAAGATAGTAGTTATAAAAAAAGAAACATAGAATTAGTCCATGCACTTAATATAGCAACACAAGAAAAGCACAAGAGAATTTAAATAGCACCACAATGAAAATAACATCATAATCATATGTTTACCCATTTCAAGTTGTCTAGTATCCATTTATCATTAATTTCTTCTAGTCTTGGATGATGTATTTGCTATCTGTTTACTAGTTGTTTCCCAAATCACCAACAGACTTTGACAACACATTTTGGCATAAAGAATAGACCCACAAAGATATTCAGCCTTCAACATTCTCTTTAAAAAATCTATGACAGATTTAATACTCCTCAACCTACCCCTCACTGTCATGTTTCTTTAGTCAAATCCATAACAAGGAAATTAAAGTCTAAGATGCCAATAAGACCTCTAAGTGAACAAAGAAAGGATGCCTATAATAATGGCACCAATTCACAAGTTATCAAACAAAAATCAAGTATTTGAAATCAATGCAATGTCAATACATGAAAATACACTAGCTTCTCAAAATTTGAAATCAGATTCAATGTTACCATGTGAGAGAACCAAAGAACCAGAATTTGTACTTATAGGAGGTTAGGGACTGCCTCGTATTGGATGAATGAAGGAAGCCAAGAAGATCAATTGAAAGATGAAGATGCGTGGAGAAGAGATGACGTGAGGTTCTGCATTTGGGAAATTCAGGCAAACGCGATTAAGATGAAGACATGTCTAGAAGAGAAGAGCTAGGTAAGTTATGCATTTGGGAAGTTTGGGGAAATAGCTAGGGATTTGCGTGGAGAAGAGATTGGAAATTAAGAAAAAGGCTTGCTTTATGTAGGTTAGGGTTTTCTGTAAATAACTTTAAAAGGCAAGGCTTTTAATTAGTTGTTTAATTTTTAAATATAATTATATTTTGCAAACAAGTCAATTTGTAACTAAATATTTAGTCAGGAAAGAATTAGTCATAGTTGCCTATAATTTAAGTCTGGCGGGAACAAATAATTTGGGAGGAACATGAATTGTTCAACTTAAATTGGCAACTAAACCGAATTTAGTTGCTGTATATAATTTTTTGGAACTATTGTTAATATGAGCACAAATATTTGTTGCTAAAAATACCTTAGGGTCCTTGTAATTATTGTCCAAATATGGGATATTTTGGTAATTTTATTTTTCTGTAACTAATCATAATAGTTACTAATAAATTCCTAATTATTCGCAACTAATTTAGCTACTAAGGGGTAGTTGCAAAAAATTGGTTACAGAATGTAGTTTTTCTTGTAGTGCACACACACCTACACTAAAACACAAATCAGGCCTACTTGTGTCAAATACAACAAACTCCCTATCATGCTTCTAAACAACTTATTATCAATCTTTTTACCTTTTTCATCCTTGGAAAGTTTAAGAGTGGAGCTCATTGGTGTGTTAGCATGCTTGGCAGATTCGAGATTGAATCTTTTGAGCATGTTTTTAGCATACTTAGAGTAGGAGACAAACATGTCATAATCAATTTGTTCAATTTGAAGACCAAGGAACATGCTAAGTTCTCTCACCATACTCATCTCAAATTCATCTTTCATTAACGCAATAAATTTTTCAAGTTGAGTATGAGAAGTAGAACCAAAAACAATATCGTCTACATAAATTTGAGCACACAAAAATTCACCTCTTTCATGCTTTATGAACAAGGTTTTGTCGGCATTACCTCTAATGAAATTATGATCAAGAAGGAAGGAGGTTAGCCTATCATACCATACTCTTGGTGCTTGGTTCAATCCGTAGAGAGCTTTCTTAAGTTTGAACATATGATCAGGCTTGTGAGGATCCTGAAATCCATTCAAAAAAGCATTCTTCATGTCCATTTGGTAAAGTTTTAGCTTCATATAGCAGGCAACTCCTAGCATTAATCTTATGGATTCAAGTCTAGCTATTGGTGCAAAAGTTTCATCGAATCAACTCCTTCAACTTGGGTATACCCTTGTGCAACAAGTCTCACTTTGTTTCGCACAATGGTTCCAAACTCATCGGATTTATTCTTGAAAATCCACTTCGTCCCAATGACATTAATCCCTTCAGGTCTTGGAACCGGTTTCCACATGTCATTTCTCTCAAACTGTTCCAACTCCTCATGAATAGTTGCAATCCAATAGTCATCTTCAAGAGCTTCCTTTGCATTTTTAGGTTCTGAAAGAGAAACATAACACAGATTATTAATTTCACTCAATTTCTTGCGTCTATAACTATTACCTCTTCCGAATTTCCAATCACAATAGATGGCGGATGAGTCTTTTTAATCCAGGAGGGTGGTTCTCTAGTTTTGGATGTCTTTTGTTGAGTGATTTCATCAGAGTGGTCTACAATTAATTCGAGTCCTTGTCTTTCTGGAAGAGTACCTCGTTGAGCTGCGGAGGTGTTCACTTTAGATTTTGAAGTGATCACATCTTTATGAGAATTTGGAGTGGACACATCATCGTGGTTAGTGGTCACATTAAAAGGTGACGTTAAGTCATCAATATCTTCTTCATGAGAAAACTGAAAAAAATCTTCTGAGTCAAAGAAAACAGCATTAAATGATTCAATTATGCATTGAGTTCTCATATTGAACACCCTATATGCCCTACTATTTGCAGAATATTTGAGAAAAACACCTTTGTCACTTTTAAAGTCAAATTTTCCTAGGTGATCTTTATCATTCAACATATAGCACTTGCACCCTAAAACATGAAAGTAGGATAGATTAGGTTTCTTACCCTTCCACAATTTATATGGAGTTTAAGAGGTACCTTTCCTTAGAAAAACTCTGTTTGCAATGTGACATGCAGTGTTGATTGCTTCAACCCACAATCTAGTTGGCAACTTTTTATCATTTAACATGACTCTTGCCATTTCTTGAAAAACTCTATTCTTTCTCTCCACAACTCCATTCTGTTGTGGTGTTTTTGGGGCTGAAAACTCATGCCATATATCCTACGAATCACAAAAACTGGAAAAATCAATGTTCTTGAATTCTCTTCCACGATCACTTTTTATCCTCACAACTTTCTTCACACAACAGCTTTGTTCAACTTGAAGTTTTTTGATCAAGGTTTGAAAGACTTCAAATGTATCAGACTTTTCCCTTAGAAAATCAACCCAAGAGAATCTAGAAAAGTCATCATTACACACAAAGACATATCTCTTACCTCCCAAACTTTCAGTTTGCTTAGGTCTCATTAAATCCATATGGAAAAGTTCTAAAACACGTGAGGTACTCAGTCGAGATAAGGATTTGTGAGGAAGCTTAGTTTGCTTACCTTGTTGGCATGGGCCACAAACTTTACCTTTTGGGAACTCTAAAATAGGTAGTTCTTTCATAGCATCCTTCTTAGAGAGTTTCACAACATCTCGGAAATTTATGTGTCCAAGTTTTTTGTGCCAAACATCAACATCATCAGTGCTGGAACTTAAACATGAAACTTTGTTAGTCAAAAGATAGCAATTATCATTTGATCTTTTTCCTTCAAGAACTGAGGTTCCATCGTTATTTAAAACTTGACATAATTTTTTTGAAAATTTCACAACACAACCTTTATCACAGATTTGACTTATGCTTATGAGATTAGCTTTAAGACCTTCAACATAGAACACATCATTCAACATAGGGAAACCATGAATAGTTATAGATCCTTTACCAAGGATTTTACCTCTTTTGCCATCACCATAGGTCATATGACCAGCCTCAACAAATTCAAGTTCAATCAACAAACTTTTGTTACCTATCATGTGCCTTGAACACTTGCTGTCAAAGTACCATTGGTCATTTTGAAATGCAAGCAATGATGTATGAGCAACCAAACTATTGGTACTAGACTTAGGTCTCCATGTTTTGTTGTGTTTAAAAAAATTGTTTTGATGCAGGGTTTTTTGAGAGGGAAAAACATGATTTCCAATGCATCTTTTCAAATATGCAATGAGCTTGAAACACTTTGGTCCAATGTAACCTTTCTTTTGATAAAAATGACAAATAGGAGCAAACCTTTTTACCTTACGGAAAGACTCAAAAGGTGTAGTAAGAACATTCTGGTCTGAGACTGTGTTGACAGTGGTGGTCACAATTGGTTTCGAAGTGCTCGCCTTAATAAAAGTGGTCACACCAAGTTTGGAAGAACTTGCTCAAGGGGAAAAACCCAAACCAATTTTGTCACCAAATGACTTCCCTTGGCCAAGAACTTCATTGAGTTTATAAGAACCTGCATTCAACTTTCAACAATTGTCTTGGCCTCCGTTAGTTCATTTACAGCTTGATTAATAGAAGTTCCTTGTTAGATAAATCAATAAACATAGCTATCAATTTATTATTCAACACTTTTTTATCTTATGTTAAGGTGTAGTTTTCAGATTCAAGGGATTTGATCTTTTTGATGGCTTTCACCCATGAATCATACATCTTATCATAAGCCTCTTTCTGCTCCTTATAAACATCACTTGAGTCATCTGAGGACATGCTCCTATTGTCCTCTTGGTTAGCAATAAAAGCCAGGAAATTCTCATCCTCATTAACCTCATCACCTCCACTCTCACTGTCATCACTTTCACTTAGTGTGACAACCATTACTTTTCCTTTTTTTCTTTAGAGTGTTCGCACACTCTGACTGAATGTGTCTATACCCTTCACATTCATAACACCTGATGCCTTTGTTTTTCTTCTCATTATCTCTTGAAAATCATTTTGAGAAGGCACCTTGACCAACTTGGTCAGAAGATTTCTTCACAAAAGGTTGTTTACCTTTTTTGTTCAACCTAGGTTTTCTCATATTCTTTTTCTAGAATTTAGCAAAACTCTTTGTGAGCAAGGCACACTCATCTTCTTCACCATCACTAGAGACAACACACATAGAAGGTTTGGATGTTACCTCATGCTTCAGAGCGAGACCCTTTCCCGGTTTCTTCTCCCATCGTTTCAGGTTGAGTTTGAAAGTCTGAATTGATCCAATGAGTTCATCCAACTGCATCTCGTCCAGATTTCGGCATTCTTCGATAGAAGTTGCTTTGGACATGAACTTCATAGGTAGAGAGCACAAAAATTTCTTGACAAGTTTAGCATTAGTATATATTTTACCCAAGGCAAAGCATTCATTCGTGATATCACATAACCTACCATGAAAATTAATGATAGACTCATCATCATGCATAAAAAGATTTTCACAATCAATAATCAATCTCCTAAATCTAGACTTTTTAACAGTGTCAGTTCCTTCATTCTTAACTTGGAGTCTATCCCATGCATCTTTAGCTGTTTCACAGTTGGCTATGTTTTTCATTTGGTCAATACTGACAGCGTTAAAGAGTGCATGAAGAGCTTTAGAGTTGAAATTAGACTCTTCCAACTCAACTTTAGTCCATTGATCAAGGGGCTTTCTCCTATTACTACCTTCTGCACCTACAACTTGTGGTTCTTTCCAACCAACGACACAAGCATTCCAAGCCCTTTCATCAATGGATTTTAAGAAGGCTTTCATCCTAGGGCTCCAGAAGGAAAAAATAGTTCCATCCAACAATGGTGGTCTATGAGTAGATCCACCTTCAACAAAGAAACTCATAATGACAGAACATAAAATATGGTCACACAAAAAGAGGAGATCACACAGAAAAAAAACAAATTGATCTATTTAACCAGACACGAGAAAGGAATTAACAAACAAGCAAGGATCAACTGAAATAATTTTTCAGAACCCGCTCTGATACCAATTACAAGTTTTAAAGGGGTTACCAAGTGATTAAAACTTATATTGAATGGGTTACTTGTTCAATTTAGTGCAAATGAGTTGAGAATAACTGAATTAAAACATACATAAAAACAAGTAAAGAACACGCTCATTTTTACATGGTTCAGCATCAAGCCTACATCTATGGGACCATGTCCAGAGGAAGCAAATTCACTATGAAATACTTATGAGTTCAAATACAAAGCAAGATAACCACAGTAGTAAAACACTCCCTATTTTCTACACAACGATCTATCTTCTTTGGTTGAACTTCAAGCCATCACAACAAGCTTCACATACACAGCAACGTCATGTTAAAGAAGAGTTTCTCTTAAGGTTCAACAATGAAAACATGATAGTAGCATGCATTCAAGCTCTCGTCACAAAGGAAAAAAACATTCAAAGATCTCACACAAAGATAAGTGATGAGGGTAATTTTAAGCCTACCGAAGTATAGTAAGAAACCTTAGCAAAAACAAGAACCTCAGAGAATATTCAGAGAGGCAAAACAATGTAATAAGGTTTCTTCTCAAACAAAAATAAAACGGGAGAATATAAAGGATCAACACATTAAAGGATGGGGTACAAAAAAGTTAAACTTTTAACTTTTATGTCTTTCTTTTGCCACAAGACATTTTGGGACCACAGACAAGAGAAATATTCCTTTTCTTACTCAGCAAATAAAGAGGAGACAAGTGTAAAGAATAAGACAGAGAATCAATTAAGGAATAATTTTATCCAGAAGAAAAACAAATACGTGAGGTGTGATTTAAAGAAAAATATCAGCCAGAAACGATGTGAACACTCATAGGTAAAAGTGCTCACACTTGTGAAGGTAACCACCTTTAGAAGTGTGTGCACAATGGATCATAAGATGACAAAAACACTAACAAAAGTCATTTAATACAAGTAACTCACAAAATGAATCATGCAATAAATTTTAATGCTAATCACATTGGGAATTCGATTAACACACTTCGACGTTTAAGTATCCCTTTTAAGGTGTAGCGGAATGTTACCAAGTTGATTAAGCAATTCCAATTTGAACACATCAAACATAAGTGCGGAAAGTAAAGAACACAGCTATATACATGGTTCGGCTAAATCCACTTTTAGCCTACATCCATGGGACCTTGTCCAGATCGAAGCAATCCACTAAGTCAAAAACACATTACAAGATATAGTTCAAAGCTGATCTAAGTTACAGTAAAAAGAACTCCCTGTTCAACTTTACACTTAGCACCACACTCTGAATCCTTAACGTGTAGCAACTTCTTTGGATCTACTTCATGCCGGGAACACACCCGTGAATAGCTTGTAAACCACCAAGCTTCAAGTGCTGAAGCAATGCACTAGCATTAGCAAAGGAACCACGTTCCAAGAGCCATCAAGTCAATGTTTGATATGGTGAGGTTTTCGGACTAATGGAGAAAGAACCTTGAACCTTTAAAAGAAATAATACTCTAAGAAATTCAAAGTACAAAATGAAACAAAATGTCCAAAAAGATTAGATTCATTTACGCAAGAAGAAGAAATATATAATGAAGAGCTTCTTGCTTAGCAATGAAGTGCCACATTAGCCAACAAGGGGCTAACCCAATGTTTGTCCAAATAAGGAAAATATTCCTTCTTTTGGTTTGGACCACAAAGCAAATCGGGAAAGGTTACTTTATTCCCTAGGACCACCTAAGCATTTTGTGACATATGTAAAGAGGTATTACAAAGTAAGAGACAAAGATAACAATATCTTTTCTACTTTATCATATATGCAACTCGTGTTGGGTTGCAAAATATCTGAAACGAGAGTGTAAACACAGACCATTGTGCACGCATACTCAAAACAAAACAAGCCAAGACACAAGTCTGGCAAATAGTGTGCACAAGAACTGGTGTGCACACACACAATAGATGAAATAAGCCAAATAAAAGAATTGGCAACCAGTGTGCACACATAACTGTTGTGCATACACACAACTCATATGTTTAACAAATATGAATATTCCACAACCATGTTCTAGATCGAGAGATATTTGTTAATTTGTAGGTAAGGATTGCTTCTTATAATACAAGTAAGAATACTTGTATGTATGTTAGAATATTTAAAAATATTTGATATTTGTCAATTTGTAAGTGAGGATTGCTTCTTCTTTATTTTTTTAATTTTTTTTCCTTGGTTTCTTCATCGGTAAGAATGAAGGAAACACAGTTCAAGTGTGTTTAAGAATTTACATAAAAGCTCAAGATCAAAGTATGAGTCTTTATTTATTATAAAGGCATGATCTTATACATCAAATCAAAGAAAAATACAATGAAAGAAACCTATTTAACAAAACACATTGGTGATAAAAAATTTCATGTAATTTTTGGTACAAAAATAGGTGATTATCACATGGAAATTATCTAATTTTTACTTTGTGATTATCACTAGACACTGATCATTTTCCTTGGTGATAAACATGCATGAAATTTTTTTTCTCCTGAAAGTGCCATGAAATTGCTTGATAGATGACAAAGGACTTGTCAACTCAAATGAAAGTAATACTTACACTAATTGGTGTTAGCACCAGTGACATTAGCCAGCTAGCCATTGTCCAAGTTTTAATTTGACAATTGCAAGTTTTAGTCACGCAGGGCTTGATATTCATTGGCTCATTTAATTTCCTCAATTATCCTTTAACATAAGGATGATAGTAAGAAGGTTCTAAAAAATGGAC
This sequence comes from Pistacia integerrima, assembly GCA_026225825.1. NCBI lineage: Eukaryota > Viridiplantae > Streptophyta > Magnoliopsida > Sapindales > Anacardiaceae > Pistacia > Pistacia integerrima. Next base: position 15,485,736 of record CM047745.1, on the reverse strand, counting down.
CTCACGCAGGGCTTCATATTCATTGGCTCATTTAATTTCCTTAATTATCTCTTAACATAAGGATGATAGTCAGAAGGTTTTGAAAACTAGACCACCCCTTGACCTGGTCAAGGGCTCGATTCCAATTTTTACTAGTCGGATCGGTCTAACCTGAAGTCTACCAATGGTCTAGCAAGTTTGAAATTTAACAGAAATACCCTTACGAAATTCCCATAAGTCCTTGAAGGGTTAAATCTATCAAATACATCGCTATGATCTGGGCAAGAAATCACAAATCAGATGGCAACAGAAACGACGATCGTTAGCCAATCGAAAGTTCAGGGTGATAGGGGTTTTGATGTGGAGATGAATTTGATGTCGATGGTGGTGTCAGGCGGGGTGTTTGGTGATGGAATCAATGTAACGCCTACATGGAGGTACGTAATTTAATTTATGTTCTGATGCCTTTAGTTGATTTTTGCTAAGGTTATTTTAAGGAAAATGTGAAGAAAATGCCTTAAAGTTGCATTAAGGGTAAAATTGTCTTTTCACTCAAAATTAGTTGAAATTATGGGGAGTAAAAAGAGATAGAATTTCATGGAGAATGCAATAAAAATGAGAGCATTATGGTAATTAACTAAGGGACATAGATGAAATTTTAAAGAAAGTACAAGGGCAAAATGGGAAACTAATATATAATTTTTATATTATATCAAATTGAAGAGTGAAACCCTAGCCACTCTTACCCACTTGCATGCCACTTTCACCTCCATATTCTCTCAAATTCTTCAATTCTTCTTCAAAGGAAATTCAAAGGTTTTTGGTGTTTTTGAGTGGATTTTCAATCTTAAGCTTCTATAGGTAAGATCCTTGCACTAAGAAGTGAATTTTAGTTTTTAAAGTGTTGATTTTGATGGTTTATGCTCATAGGATTTAAGAGGAAGAGAGTTTGATCAAATGAGATTCTTAAAGGGTTGAATTTGCTCATATCAAAGGTAAGTAAATCCTACCCTAAGTATGATTTAAGTTATGTTGTGTAGAGAACTTTCTTTATGCATATATATGTGTGTTATATGTAGAATTGTTGATGGATTTGGTGTTGAATAATGTTAGAACCTCTCCATGAGAAGTTGTGTTGGTGTAGTTGTTATTTGATGAATGTTTGGATGAGATTTGGAAGAATTGAAGTGAAAATTTTGAAGTGTGTATTTTGGGCAGATTTGGTGTTAATTATGGAGGAGTTTATTCCAAATTTTTGGTGGCCCAAAATAGAGATAAAAGTGTAGCCAAATTAGTGTTGATTTGTGCACATGAATTGTTTGAAGAAATGCCAAGGAGAAGTGCATGTATGAGTATAATTATGTGTTACCTTGGGATGTGTTTGTAGATGGTAGAGAAGGACATGTTTGCATTCCATAATGCATAATTGCATTTAAATATGCGAAGTTAGAAAGAATTATAAGCATGAAACCATCTACATGCATACATATTCATAAGAGCATGAAAATGCCCTAAAATATGTTAAAGAGAAAATAGAAAGAAATGAGAATATTAAATATATTCAAATCTGAATTTTTCTTAAAGAAGTGTAAAAAAAGATAAAAAGAAGAGAAGGTTGTTGCGATGGGGAGCCGTGAGTGACATAGTCCCACATGCACGCCGCCTTTAGTGAGCAACCTCGAAATTCAGAAAGAAGAAATGTATAGTCTGTTAGAAATGTGTGTGGGTGAGGACTGTACCCAGAATTAGAGAATTCACTCACACGGCCAAGGCTCCAAATCCATGCCTTAACCGAGTCCGATCAGCAAGAATAGAAAGAAAGAAAGAATAGAAAAAATAGAAAGAAAAAATAGAAAAGAAAGAAAAAAAAATAGAAAGAAAGAATAGAAAAGAAAGAAAGAATAGAAAGAATAGAAAGAAAGACTAGAAAAGAAAGAAAGAAATCAAGAAAGAACAGAAAAGAAAGAAAGAATAGAAAGAATAGAAAGAAAGACTAGAAAAGAAAGAAAGAAATCAAGAAAAAATAAAACAGAATAAGAAAAATAGAAAAGAAAATGCATAATTTATGCATTTGTGCATTTGCATCATGAATATGCATAATACCATGCTCATTATCATGGGTAGCGAAAAATTTAGAAAACATAGAGAAAAACAGAGAGCAAAATAGAGAAACAATAGAGAGAAGAACAGGGAAAGAATAGAGAATAATCGGGAAATGTGATGTAAGGAAAGAAAATTTGGAATTTTAAGCAACGGAGTGAAAGAAGGGTAGCATAGTGGGTTTACTTACCGAGCCATTAGTGCTCACTCCGTTGTTTTTAATGTTTTGCAGGTAATAGGTAAGTTGCGGTCGCTCGGAACGTCACGCAATGGAAGGGTCGGGCTACACTGTCAAGTTGCTATTTTTGAGAACATTTTGTAAATATTTGTATATAAAGAAAAATTAAATATGGGCCCATACTTTATTACTCGTATATATATATGTGTATTTTCTTATATATATTTTTAATGAGTTTTAGTGATTATTTTACGAGTATACTAGCTAGAAAGAAAGCATTACATTTTTGGTATCAGAGCAAAGGTTTTGGGATTTGACAGTGTGCCTCTCTTGCCATGTTGATGTTCTATAGCTGACCGCTGTAAGTTAATTCTTTCCTTACTTGTAGTAGATGAGTGAATTGAGTTGACTAAAAGTGTTGGTTTATGCAGATGAGACGTAGAACCCAAGGAAGCAGTAGGAAGGAAATGAGCACGGGTGAACCTTCCAACCCTCCAGAATCTACTCCCACTGTCCTCGATGAAGCGAGGATTCATAATATTATATATAGCAACTCTTGGCAGAAAATCAGGGATGCTCCGTACCAGAGAGAGTTGAGACCTCGGTGATTGTACCGACCCCCAGAGAGGAGAGAGAGAGAGGCCGATACCCCTAGTAGTGCAGAATCGTATTGAGCTGATTTATGGGTTGCCTAGTCAACACTAGCCATCAAAATCTAGGGGTACAGTGGACTCACTAGTGGTAGATGAGTGGTTCAGATCAGTGGAGCGTACGACATCACTTTTCCCTATGACAGACCGGGAGAAGATTCAGTATGCCAGTTTTTTATTTAGGGGTGATGCCCGTATATGGTGGGAATTGATGGAGGATACTCATGATACAACTTTGATGACCTGGGGAGATTTCAAGAGATTGTTTGAGGCATAATATAGAACAGTTGATCGAGTCCATGAAAAGATTTATGAGTTTATTAGTTTGCAACAGGGGGCTAATTTAGTGAAAGAATATTGAGTGAAATTCAATTCCCTGGCAAGGTTTGCGCTAGGAGTAGTGAGTACACCAAAGTTGAGGAGAGATAAATTCGTGCATGGGCTAAAACCAGAAATAGCCCGAGATGTGATGGCCGGTGCCTAACCCCCTCAGACATACAGTGAAGCTTTGGAACGAGCTTTACGGGCAGAAATATTTGTGAATAAGCTAACCCCTGTAACCCCATCAACAATAGCCCCTAGTGCTCTACCTCCTGATCCATAAAGAGATAGAGTTGATGCCCCTATGAATAGAGAGGTGAGAAATAAGAAAAAGTTTCAACCCAAGAAGAACAAGAGGGATTGGCAGAATAAAAAGCCGAGAACTAATGAAGTTCCCCAGTGCCAGAAGTGTGGAAGAAATCATTATGGGGAGTGTCTTAGAGATTTGGGCCGAAATGTATGTTACAAATGCGGGCAGCCAGGGCATATGATGAAAGATTGTAAAGCCCTCCTGCACCCGCAACGCAGACATCTAGAGGTACCAATGCTCGAGTGTTTACAATAGCCTAGAGTGAAGCTGAAGCTAGCCCATCCGCAGTTACTGGGTCAGTTTTTATTTCATTCAGTTCCTCTTTATGCATTAATTGATTATGGAGCCACACATTCATTCATTACACATGAGATTTTAGAGAGATTAGGTTTAAAACCTATTAGAGTGCATTGTCCCATTAAGATAGA